>PVKY010000472.1:26670-48621 GCA_004027775.1 Bradypus variegatus
GGGGGGAACCCTGGGCCTTAGGGTGGACGTGCTGATTCCGCTGGAGCTGCTGTCATGGTGGCTCCCGTGGTGTACCTCGTGGCGGCGGCTCTACTTTTCGGCCTTATCCTCTTTCTGACTCGCATCCGGGGCCGGGGGGCAGCAGGTAGGAGATGCCGCCACAGCAAGTCCACTGGGGCCCGGTTCTCCGGCCCTCTGAGCCTCTCCAGGCCGTAGAGCTGTTGCCCCTGCGCATGCGTCCGAACTGGGCTGGCGAGAATGTCGGTGGCAGAAGGCGCTAGGGCGCGCGAGATGAAGGTCGTGCGCAGGCGCAGATGTGCTCTCAAAGGGTTCGGGGAGGACAAGTGGGCATCTGCTGCGCTAGAACCCAATTTGGGGATGTGCCGGCGGTGCCCCTGCATCTTGCTCCCGGCCCAAAACGGGCGCCACGCCCTATCCTCCTCCCTGTCCCCCTGGCTCTCCAGATCCAGAGGGGCCGGGCCCTGGCGGACTCCACTCCTTTGGCTCATTCCTTTTGGCTACCTCCCTCTTCGTCCATTGGGGGGCCGCAGGGGTTTCCGTACCTCCCAGGCTGGCTCAGAGTGGGTTCCAGGGAGGGGCACCCGAGTACTTTGTGCCCACGCATTGGCAGGAGGAAGCTCCCCTGAAGCCCTCCCCCTCCCCTGCATAAAACACTGGTGCTGCCTTGGCCACCCCTCCTGCCTGTTCTGCACCCTTCTGTTGCACCGCTACCAGAAAACCATGTCGTAGGCCAAGACACAGAACAGATACACCTGTCATCCTTGCTGGCACTCCCTATTTGTTAGCATGTAGTGTGTGTGTCCCTCCTTCCTGGGACCACAAGTGACTTCAGATCACCTGCCTGCTCAAAGGGCAGATAGCCAACAGATTTTCTTGGGAGGGGAGACTGAGCTCCTGCCTAAGGAGTTTACTCTGGTTGGGGTGCCAGGTAAAACCAGGTGTTAAGCAAGAAATAAATGCAATGGGCATTCACATGACATCTAGAGTGGTCAAGGCCTCCCAGAGGAAGTAAAGCTACAGCACTATCTTTCAGGGTAGGAGGATTCCTGACAGGCTTTGAAAAAGATGGGGCTTTGAAAAGAAAGAAGATTTCAATACAGTCAGGAAGGAAGGGGTGAACTTGTTACATGCAACCAAAATGTAGTCCAGGGCTGTAAAGGACCCGATGGTCAGACTGAGAAATTGGGGCCCTGTTCTGTGGGCGTGGGAGCCTGGAAGGAGATCAAGCAGAAGAGGTGAGGATTCCATGATGCTGCTCCCCTTGCCTTCAGGCGGGCTGGGCACTGTCATGGTTCTTCTCTTTCCTGCAGCCACCCAAGAGTCACAGCACAATGAGGAGGAGCCGGTAGGAATAGGCCGGGAGCCCGAGGAGCAGAGAGCTGAGGGCAGGCCCCGACGCCGGAGGGACCTGGGCAGCCGCTTGCTGGCCCAGCGTCGAGCCCAGCGAGTGGTCCAGGCAGAGGTGGATGAGAACGAGGAGGAGGCAGTCATCCCAGGTGAGAGGGGCCCAGCCTGGTGGGGAAAGGGGTTGGATTAGGGGGTGAGGGGGTCCCCAAAGCTGGGGCAAAGGGAAGGTGGTGTGAAGCCACAGTGTGCAAGGGACCCACCGGGAGCCACAAGGTAGAGTGGGGAGAGACTTAGGGCCTGGCCTTTAGCCCTGGGGGCCAGCAGTTCTGAGCCCCAACCCCTGCTCCACTGGACCAGTCCCCTCTTCCTTCATCTTGGGTCTCCGTCCAAGTAGGAGGGCAAAGGTCTTCAGATTGTTCAGCATCTTTCCTGAAGGCGTCACCCTGGAGGGAGAGTTCCTGGCCAGGAGCTTCTGCAATTCTTGGGATGGGGTTACCCGTAACTCCAGAAGGAAGGTTTTGGAGATAGAGACATTCTGTTGACAAGGAGGCCTCTGTATCCCTGGTGCTGGGAGACCAACAGAGCACTTAGACTTCTGGGAAGGAATGTCTCTTCTCCAATACTTGGCGCCTGGCTTAAGCCTGGGGAAGAAGCATTTCTGGCCCTTTCCCAGAGACTGGGGGCATTTGGGGTTTTTGCCCTTGTGCCCTTGGTGATTAGCCCTATTGGCTCAAAAAGAGGCCTTCTGTTTTGCCATCCCTCCTGTCTCTGACTTGAGGCCAGATGTCCTTGTTGCTCAGTCATCAGCTGGTCCTTAACTTTAAGATGGTCTTGGGGTAATCCTAGGGTTGGGATTGTCCTTTTGGCCTGGGCCTGATTGGAGGAAGGAATAACCCTAGCCAGGAGGTGAGCCCAGAACCTTCAGCAGCTCCTGACTCCAGTGAGGAGGATTCAGATTTGAGCCTGGGATATGTTCCCCCATGGGGCCATCCTTCCCTGAGAGATTTGGCTCAGAGACAGAAACCAGAGACCTCTGCAAGCCTGGCCAGCTCTGCCTGCGATTCTCAGATCGTGGACTACTGGAAACTATCTCCTCTCCAAGGCTGTCCAGCACCTGAAGTTCTCACCTGTTCCCTTGCTCGGTGACCCTGACCCCACCCCTATCCTCAACATGCCTGTGGCTCAGAGGGTGCATTTCTGGCAGATTCCTCTGGAGGGCAGAGGTGGGCTAGTGACATTCACAGATGGGTGAAGAAGGAATCCCCCCGGGAGGGGAAGGACAAGTGGAGGGGAGTGGATCCCTCATCATCAGTTCTCTCTGGCCAGGACCTGAAGTTCTTTTCTCTGACCATACTCAGGTCAGGAAGAAGAAGGCATCGAGAAACCAGCAGAAACTCACCTGTCAGGGAAAATTGGAGCCAAGAAACTTCGAAAGCTGGAGGAGAAACAGGCGCGAAAAGCCCAGCGTGAGGCAAGCAGGAGAGATGGGATGTGGCTCTGGGAAGTGGGAAAGGGCCCTGCCTTCCCCATCCCTTGGGCTCCTTGGGTACTGGGCTGTTGTTTGCCACTTGCCTTACCCTGTCTTCTGCCTCCTTGCCCTGTGACCAGGCCCTGGCATTGCCTTCCCCTGGCCTCTGTGGGAGCTGGGTTAGTACTAGCTGGGGGTAGGGGAGGTACCCCCTATGAAGGCTTCTCTCCAGGCAGAGGAGGCAGAGCGTGAAGAACGGAAGCGCCTGGAGTCCCAGCGTGAGGCAGAATGGAAGAAGGAGGAGGAGCGGCTTCGTCTGGAGGAGGAGCAGAAGGTGAGGCAGACCCCTGACCCTGACCTCTGACACTTGACCAGGCTGCCCTGCTTCCCGTGCAGCTCCCCAGCATCCCCAGCCTAGGAGATGGGCCCTGGACCAGGGACAGCAGGCCGCTTCATTTGCTCCCTGGGCTTTGGACGCAGCCTGCGTCAGCTGTTTGTTGTCTCAGGTCAGGGTTCTGAGAGGCAGAGCCTGAGATGGAGATTCTTGTGCACATGATTTATTGGTTGTTCCCTGAGTATTTGAAGAATACTGAGGTAAGAGGAAGGAGGAGAGAAGAAGGAGAAAGGTCGGAGAGCTCAGGGGTCCTGGATCCTGAGGTCCTTGAGGCTGTTAAAGGCTGTCATGAGAGTTGGTGGCCCCTCCTGTGCCATGCCTGGGGTAGAGAAGGTGCTCAGGGCCTCTGCAGGAGAGTGGTTAGTGAGGGTTTGTTGCCAAGGACTTCCTTGGATCTGAGAACAGGTGCCTAAGAAAGGGAACATCACAAAGGTGTGGGGATATAAGGTGAGAGCCAGGACCTCCCCAGCTGGGAAGTCCCACAGCCCAGTGCCTGTGGCTCTGACTGGCCTTTGGGGTCCAGGAACCCTGGGCAGTGGGCAACCTGGCCCTGGAGCACAGCAGAGTGGAAGCATTAGCAGAGAGGACATTTTTCCCTTCTGAGTAGTCGTCTTGCCTAATGCATATCCTAGGGTCTCCTCCGTGATCTCCCTGCACCTTGCACATTTGTTGCAACTAGCGAGCCAGTATCAACACATTATTATTAACTGAACTCCATACTTTACGCAGATGTCATTAGTTTTTCCCCAATGTCCTTCTCCTGTTCCAGGATCCCATATAGGATACCACGTTACATTTAGGTGTCATGTCTCCTTAGGCTCCTCTGAACTGTGACAGTTTCTCAGACTTTCCCAGTTTTTGATGGCTGTAACAGTTTGAAGGAGTGCTGGTATCAAGTATTTTATAGAATGCTCCTCAATTTGAATTTGGCTGAAGTTTTTTCAGGGATTTCGGGGAGGAAGTCCGCAGGGGTGAAGGGCTATTCTCCACACGCATACCAAGGGTATACATGCTGCCAACTTGATTTATCGCTGATGACATTAACCTCTGCCTAGCTAAGGTCTTATTTGCCAGATCTCTCCACTGAAGGTTGGTCTTTTGTTTCCCCCTCTCCATACTCTGTTCTTGGAAACAAGTCACTAGATGTAGCCTACATCTAGTGGGTGGGAATTAGACTCCATCTTCCGAAGGGGAAAATATCTATGTAAATTATTTGGAATTCTTCTGTACAGAAGATTTCTGATTCCCCACCAACACTCCCCCTTTAATTTATTTGTTCAGTCACTTATTTCTGTCAGTATGGACTCCAGGATATTATATATTTTGGGTTATAATCTAATAACTGTATTACTTATTTTGTTGCTCAGATTTTTCCAGTTTTGGCATTGGGAGCTCTTTCGGTTGACTCCTGTGTCTCTTTGACTTTCCTTCGTTTTTTTTTGTTTTAGTACTTCCTTGCCTTCTGGCACTACAAGATGCTCCAGACTCATCTTGTATATTCCCTGCCCCAGCTTTAGCTTTGTTTTAAAAAGATCTTTCTGAGTTCTCTGGAAAATGGGTCGGGTTGGGGAGGAGGCTGGTGCAGTGGTGGTGGAGAGCAAAGCAGATTCACTGAGAAGTTTTCAGGAAGTTAAAGAGAGAAAGGAAGGGATAGGTGGGACCTCATTTCTGAGCAGGGCAGCAAGCCAGATGACCATGGGTCCACCAGGCTAGGGACCAAGGAAGAGAACCAGACAGGTGGGGAGCAGCTTGCAGGGTCTGTCTTGGACGTATTAAATTTGCGATGCTTGTGAGATGGCCACATGGGGTTGCCACATGGGCAGTTGTGTTTGGGAGGAGAGATTTGGGCAGAGGATACAACTGTGGCAGTCATGGGTGGGGCTATGATTGTCAGTGGTGTCAGCTGAGGTGGCCTTGGAAGGGAGAAGAGGAGAGAGAAGGTTCTGGGCTGGGTGATGAAGTGAGTAGAGAAGAATGGCCCGAGAAGCAGGAGGAGGTCCAGGAGAGGATGGGACCCTGGAAGCCAAGGGAGGAATGAGGATGGTGACTACCCATGGCCACTGAGAGGACAGAATTTGAGGCCTGAAGGTTTTCGCTTGGATGTGGTGAGATGGGAGGCATTGCAGAGACCATAGCAGGAGTTGTTTTGGTAGAATGGGGTATGCGGGAGCCAGATCAGAGGGGCTAGAGGGAGTGGAACCTGGGTGTGTGTGTGTTCACGAAGCTTGGGCATGGCAGGATAGGGAGAGGGAGGGAGGTGACTGGAGGATATTGTGGAGTGGAGACATGTCCGGGTTTTCAAGAGATTTTTACTAAATAGATCTGAGCAAGGAGGGCAGGAGCTGGGGTGGAGCAGTGTCTGGGATGTGATGGGGCTGATGAGAAGAGGAGCCTCTGCTTGCTGTTCATCTTGGGGGTGGGGATCAGAATTGGGGTCCTGAGAAAGGACTGTGCTGTATGTCCTGGTGCTGTGCAGTGGCCAGAGGGGCCAGAGCAGGGATGGGGCAGACACCCCCACCCAAATTTTCCTGACTGTTGCCCCCGTGTGTTGACAGGAGGAGGAGGAGAGGAAGGCCCGGGAGGAACAGGCCCAGCGGGAACACGAGGAGTACCTGAGACTGAAGGAGGCCTTCGTGGTGGAGGAGGAAGGCGAGGGTGAGACCAGGACTGAGGAGCAGGTGAGCCGGCCACCCTGCACCCACCAAGGGGGACCCTGTGTCAGACCCAAGACTGGATCCCCCGTCCCATACTCCCTGCAGCTCGGGACCCTCCTGCCCTGGCAGGCAGAGGGGGCACGACAGGCTCTCACAGCCAGGGGCCTTATCTTTGGGAGAGGGCGGTGCCTCCAACACCCTCCCTGTGGGAGGCTCTGCTGCTCATGCAGGAGGGTCGGCAGGTGGCACACGCAGCTGGGCGGGGGGGCATGTGAGTGGGCACACAGGCAGGTGGCACTCAGGTGGGGCACACATCAGGTGGGTATGCCCAGACCCTGTGGCCCCCTTGCAAGGGCCACTCACCTTGCTTTCCCTGCTCCTCTAGTCCCACAGCTTCCTGACAGAGTTCATCAACTACATTAAGGTAAGAAGCTGAGGACAGAGGTCGGGAATCTGCTCCTTGCTCTCATGTGCATGTTCTGCACGTCTCTCACAGCCTAGAGAGAGCAGACTCGAGCGGAGGCTGTTGGGCTCACTCAGACACGTGCAGGAGTGGCCAGGGGAACCAGGAGAGCCCCCAGGGTCCTGTCCAGGGGTGTCCCTTCTCTTCTGACCCTGAAGCTGGGGAAGGACATGGGTCTGTGGGTGTCAGAAGCCTCAGTGGGTTCCTCACACACAGGGTTTGACAGTTTCCCTGCTCTTCAGACCCCGCACTCAGTGAGTCACCCTGTTTCCAAGTGTTTTCACGTGTGTTTTCTGTCAGTTCCGTCAGACCAAGGTGCCGCGGGGTTGAAACAGGTGTTCCCTGCCATATGGCCCTGACTGGGAACTTGAGTCTTCCAAGGGAAACAGGACAGTGTTTCCTCTGCAGTCGAGGGCGGGTGGCAGGCGTGTCCCCCTTTTCGGTCTGCAGCCACGGCGCAGGCAGCCTGGATGTTGCTCCAGTTGCATAAGCGCATCCTGCTCTGCTTTGCTGCTAAGCAACTTCTCTCCCACGAAGGATGTGTTAAGGGGAGAGGTTTTCAAGTGCAGCTCAGAGGTGCAGAGGCGGCTGAGGGAAGGAGTGCAGAGGGAGTGGGGGCGGTGGTGGGGGTGGCACTAGGGTGCCAAGGAGCCAGGGCTTGCATAATAATCCTCCCCCGACCTCTCCCGAAAGAGAGCAGGGTTTAGACGCCTCCCCAGCAAGTGGCTGGGCTCACAGCCTAGGGCCTGGGGTTCCTGAGAGGGAGAAATGCTAGAAGCCTCCAGAGGGTCGTGTGAACCTTCCCCTCTAATGGAGCCCATTCGGTCGAGGGCTGTAGCCCTTGCTGGACATACCTCACACTTTCCTGCTGCTTTCTGGAACTTGCTCTCCCCACCTTCCAGTGGGCATCAGTGTGGTTCTGAAGTCCCTCCTCCTGGAAAACTTCCCAGGTGGATTTAGAGGAGGTGGTCAGCTTCACCCCCCACCCCTGCAGGCTGGGGCAAAGCTCAGACCCAGGTCAGTTCCAGCCCTCCCTTTGGGGGCTTCCTGGAGGTGGATTCTCGGGGGGTTCTCCAGACCCTTCTGGAGCTTAGAGGCATTTTCTGCCCATGCTGGCTGATTCTCCCAGAGCTGCAGCCTATAGAAGAAAGACTTCCAAATTTCAGCTGGCTGCCTTCCTCCTGGCTCCGAGGGCATGAGCCTTTTCATCTTAGGCTTTCAGAACCAGAGGAACGGTTCTGGGCCCTGCATAGTTGGTGAGGGGTAGCTAGAGTTTCCTCTTGTCTATCCACTCTCCTCTGTGACGATGGCTGGATGATTGATTGGTTTGTTTGTTCACACACACTTTGGGCCTCAACATTGCCTTGGGCAAGGTATTGAGGGACCACTCGAGTGACCTCATGTTCCCACTCTGAGCTGTCCCTCACAGCGTGGTTCCCGCCCCCTGCCTTGTTGGTAGAGGCCAGCTGGCCAGGTCACCTGTGCTTGCCCATCCCCTGGCCCAGCCTCCACTCGCTTGCCTCCAAGCTTCACATATGATTTGGCATTTTGAGTAGTCACATGCCATCTGCAGCCAGGGATGTGTCACCGTGTCACTGCTCACCCATCTCATTTGCAATGGGGCATATGCAGAATCGGGAAAGGCGTCTTCTCCAGGGCTGCTTAGGGTAGGGAGATGTGGGGGGCCCAGTGATGGACCCTCTGGCAGGGAAGTAAAGTTTGTACTGAGTGTATAAGGGAAACACAGGGAACAAGGGCCTGTGTGGAAAGTACTTGGCAGTGTTCGATATTGTTTTTTATGGTGGGTCCAGTACCTCAGATAGTGTGAAGAGGATGAGTGGAAAGAGGAGTGGGCATGTTAGGATGTGAGGGTCTCCTCCAGGCCGGGGAGGGTAGGGGCTGGGGGGAGTGGTGAGTGAAGGTGGGGCAGGAGGGAGCCCCCACTGCTTCCACTGAGAGACCTGGCTCTGCGGAGCCTTTTGTCTGCTCTCCCCTTGTCCATACGCCTCGGGGCTCAAGGGCAGGAGCTGTGTCTTGTTCACCGTTGTGCCCTCCCCCTGCCACCTTCTCAGTGCCTTGTCCTGACAGGTTCTCAGTACACAGGTCCATGGTGACCATGTTTTAATATAGCTTTTGATGGATATCACCCTCCTTCCTTTATCTCTATGATGCTTCCCCTTCCAAGCTGTTAAAAAGACCCTGCGGGTTACAGAGGAGGTGGCACTGTGCTGCTCTCCACAGATGTGTTGGTTCCATGGTAGTTCCCAGAACAGGACAGGCCCTGTGTGCTGGGTGTGTGTTTTGCAGAGAGTGGGAGCATGCGGGCATGTGTGTGTCTCTGCATATGGGTGGTCGTGGGAGTGCGTGTCTATATGTGTGAGTGTGTGTGAGCATGTGTAAGGAAGCAAGCAGGGTTCTCCCCCAGAAATCTGCATAGTGTTTCTCCAGCATCCAGAGAGGGTCCCCTGTGCTGAGGGATTTTCCCAAGCTCAGCCTCTCTCTCGCTCTCCCTCTCCTCGTAGCAGTCCAAGGTGGTGCTCTTGGAAGACCTGGCCTCCCAGGTAGGCCTGCGGACTCAGGTAAGCCCTGGAAGGTGGCCTGCCAGGTGGCCGTACCCCTAAACTTGGAGAATCTTGTTGCCCCCACTACCCTCCCCCTCACCAAGAGGAAATCTGTTAGCACCCCCAGGACCCTGCCTTTCCACTAGATGGAAGAATAGGCAGAGGAAAAGGATCAAGTCCAAACTCAATCAGTCCTCACCAGCCCCTGTAACCAAAGCAGCCCAAATCCAGTTACCTTGACAACTCTCCTGCAAGCAGGGTGCACATCACCACTGCTCTCCTGCCCACTCTTAGGGGTCTGGCCGGGGCCTGGGACCGAAGCCCCTTCTCCTCAGGACTCCTCCCGGGGAGAAGGAGGCACAGAGTCACAATGCGGGGCGGCCATGAGGCGAGGAGGAGGAGATTGGGCTGTGGGAGGGGAGATTGGCCGGTGCCCATTCCAGGATGACAGTTCCTGTCACTGCTCTGAGAAGTGTTCTCCTCATAGGATGCCATAAACCGGATCCAGGACCTGCTGGCTGAGGGGACCCTGACAGGTGAGAGGCTGTGAATAGGTCATTGTAGGGCCTGCCTTGGGGAGCATCTATGGGACGCCTCATGGTGGGGAGGGCAGGATGCCTGCCCTGGGGGAAGGGAGGGGTGCACAGTGAGAGGCACTGAGCAGTGGGACACCATTACAAGGAGGACAGGGCTGGTTGTGAAGGGGGGGAGGATGGGCATTCTCAGGCCAGCTGGGGGTCCCAGGAGGGCTCAGCCCCACAACCTGCCTATCCTCACAGGTGTGATTGATGACCGGGGCAAGTTCATCTACATAACCCCGGAGGAACTGGCTGCCGTGGCCAGCTTCATCCGCCAGCGGGGCCGGGTGTCCATTACCGAGCTCGCCCAGGCCAGCAACTCCCTCATTGCCTGGGGTCGGGAGTCCCCTGCCCAGGCTCCGGCCTGACCCCAGCCTTCCCTTTTGGACTTGGAGCTGCTGTGGCTCGCCTGGCCATCCTCACCCTCCCCAGCATCCTGAGCAGTGATGGAGTGTGGCAGAAATGCATTAAAGGCCTGGGAGCAGTGCTGAGCTTCGTGTGGCTTAGTGTGACAGAAGGCCTGGCCTGGGATCCCAGATATGCAGGTACAATCTGGACCTCCCAGTATATCTGATAGTAGGGGAAGATCTCTTGGAGGCAGATGGAAAGTTCCCATTCTTATGATGCACTCATTCATTCATTCAACAAACAAAGTATTGAGCACTTTCTGTGTTCCTTTTTGCCTTGCAAGCTCTGCCCCCAAAGCCTGGACAAGGATATCTTCCTCTGTTGTCCCCTCCATCCCAGGGCAAAAGTGGAGAAACCTCTTGGATCACATCTCCCCTAACTGGGGAGGGAGGTCACTTACTTTTTTATACAGATTTGGGAGGCCTGAGTAGGCTAAGAGCCCCTAAAAGAGAAGAATTAATGAGAAGTGCCAAGGATAGGGTCTCAAGGAACATCAGCCTTTAAAAGAGAGGTCAGTGGGGTCAGTAAAGGTGAGAGCTGAGCCAGCTACTTGCAGGGCATGTAGCAGGAGGGGTTCAATCTGCTTTGAGTTGGCTGTGATCGCACAGTGGTGGGATAGTAAATCACATGCATTCAGCTCTACCCTCTTGACAAAAAGAAAAAGTTGATGTGGTATGGGAGATTCTACCCACTGTTCGATGGAAAGACCATATGCTCAGGCGTGGGTGTGAGATGGGACACGTGTATATCCTGTAGGGTCAGCCACTCTTGTTCCTGTGGGCTGTTTGTGGCGTGAGCAACCTACTATGCTGAGGGTAGGGCTTGTATTTAAAGTGTGTATTTTTTAATGCAAGGTGGCTCCTAAGCACAAACCACCTCCTTCCTCTGGTGCCTGGTGGAGGAGGCAGCTTTCTGTTCCAGCCTGGGAGGGAAGTGTCCCTGTGAGCGATGGGGAGACAGTACATCCGGCTCCTGGGTGGTGCCTTCCTGAGGAGTTGTCAAGGGTGATTTTGACGTATTTGGTGCCATAAGCATTGGTTATAGAACCTAAGTTCCAGTTAAGGTATGGCTCTGCTACATCCATCAGCAGCAGGCATTTGGGGTCACCCGGGGCTCTGAAGGGTCACACACATCGCCTGCAGGGCCATCTGGGAGCCCAGAGGCCAGCAGAAGAGAGAAGACAGGGACATAAACAGCATGAATTCATTTTTATAGGCATAAAATTTTAAAGGGAAAAAAGGAGGTGACTTCTAGTTAGATTAATGGTTCTTGTTCATTCGAATCACCTGGGAAGTTTTCAGCAGGCCTCACACCAGTCTGGACCCCAGACCAGTTAAATCAGAATCTCTGGGGGTGGGTGCTGGCATCAGCAGGAGATTCCAATGTGCAGCCAATGTCAAGAGTCAGGATGGAAGTGTAGTTGGGAAGGAAAGGCAGATGATAAGGTTGCAAGTAATTAAAATCAAATCCCCACTGGAAGGAGCTTCTTATGAAGCTAGAGAGCAGCGGCTCCAGGGTCCCTTCCATCCTTCCTCTCAACCATTCTCAGCCATTGCTGTCAGGGTAATAATAAGATGCTACGGTGGCTCTGGTCCCAGCATCCCACTGCAGGATAGTGCCTGCAGTGGCTTGGAGTGAAAACATGTTCTTAATATTAATCCATTCCTGTGGGTATGAACCCATTATAAGTAGGATCTTCAGTTAAGGTGTGACCCGACTGAATCAGGATGGGTCTTAATCCTGTCACTGGAGGCCTTACAGAGAAGGCGACAGACAGAAAGGCCACCAGGGGAGAAGCAAGAAGCTGGAAGTCAACAGAACCTGGATGAGAAAGAAGACGCCGCCACCATGCGCATTGCCACGTGACAGAAAAGCCGAGAAACACCCAAGATTGCTGTCCAGCCAGAAGACACTGACAGGGAGAAAGCAATCCTTCTAGTCTTTGAAACCGTGAGCCAATAAATTGCTGTTAAGTCAGCCCCCCTGTAAGGTATTTGTTTTAGCAGCCAGGGCACATCCCTTCCATCCTTGGTTGCCCCCTTGGGTTCATGTCCCAGGGGCTTAATGTGGAGGAATATATCTCCTACTTTGGTGCACATTATTTAGTGATCTATCTTTTAATCTTATAAATTTATCAAATGAACAGTTCTTCAAATAGTAAACAGTTAAATGTTTTTCTAAATTGATACAAACTACTTTCACAACTAATTAAAACTTATGTTTTTCTGAACTTTTCAGCATTAATTGCCAACCTAAATACTTTTAAGCATTTAATTAAAATCCCAAGTGTAATATATTAAATTATTTTAAATGTTTTAATACCTTAAAAAGTAGACAAGATACATGTAGTATGGTACTGACACAGATAATGCACAGATAGATTAATGTAAGATAAAGTATCTGTACATTTAACACTAAAACTGATTGTTAATGGATTTACATTTATTTATTCATTAGCTGTACTCCTGAGGGTACAGTTTTCCCTTATCCTGAAGCATCAGGGTTACTATCTTAGGGTGCTGAGGATGCAGACACGACTGGCCCATGATGATTCAGAACTGGGGACTTGAGACTTCTTTGCAATTCTACATGAGTCCTTTTCCCATTGGGAAATCCCTTTTCTTAGTTCAATATTTTCTCCTTATATCAGAAACTCTTTACCTTTGGCTCCAATAATCAGATGAGTTTTGATTTTTGTAAACTTCAAACGATTCTTGCTCTGGGTCTTATTTTCAGAGCCCAGTCCAGTGTAGGTCTTTTTGGATACCACTTGCTCCCAGTAGAGTCTATCCTGGTTCAGGTTAGTTGCTTCAGTCACAACTTCTGTTTTTAATGGACCATCAGCATCATTGATGAGCCATAGAATACAATGTATCTCTTCAAAAATGTTTATTTACAAGGTTGACCATGAGTTGAAAGTTATTGAAATTGGATAATGAGTACATGGGGGTTATACTAATCTGTCTATTTTTATATGTTTAAAATCCCCCATAACAAAATATTTAAAAATAAACACAGTGAGCCCTAGATGGCCTCACATATCCTTTGCTCATGCTAAGCCTCGGAAAAGGGGCTAAAACAGCTGAGCTGCTTGAAGCCACCTGGCCACTGAGTAATGATTCCCCCAGGCTACCACAATGGCACTGGTATAGGATGCACGTGTATCTTTTTAATATGAAAATTATTAAAATCCAAAGTGCGTTAAAAACAAACACTTGAATGTGATTTCTGGAGAGCCTACTGAGTATGAGGCATGAAGCCAGGCACCCCTGGAAACAACCGTGAGCAAACGCCACCAGTCCACAGATGGTGGTGGGGAGAGCGCAGTGGCAGGAATCTCTTAACGGGGGAGCTGGAGCAGCCACCCAGCTAACAAGTGCACAGCCACATGCTATTACACGGGAAAGGTCAAGGGGATTTGGGTGTTGGCAGGCAAAGAGATCTGGAAGAGAGCACATCAAGGCCTGTGGTTCATGGAGGGTGGCGTTGAGCCAAGGCAAAGGGAGAGACCAAGTTGGAAAGGGAGGTGGGGATCCAGCTGGGAAGGGCACTGAATGCAGACCTGAGAGATTGAGACTTGATTTGATGAGCCAGGGTGGAGGCCAGGGAGAATGTTTAATGTTTAGTTGGTATTTTGAATTGTAACTCATTTCTTAATCCTTTTTTTTACAATCTATATCCCATGAGTTGTCTCTACTTTGTCACTACCTCCCTCTACACCCCTATTGTACTGTTTGAGGGTACCACCTCAAACCTTCAGGAGTGCATGCCCCAGGCACCTCAAGTTTCTTCCCAGCCCCATGACTGGACATTGATTATTCTACTAAAGCAGCATTTTTCAAACTGTTTTGCCAACACTCCTTAGTAAGAAATCCATTTACTTTAAGATCTCAGAACCTAGGTTTGTGTGTGTACATATAAACAACTGAAGCAAAGGTTCACAAAACAGTCCTTTGCTTATCATGGTTTGACGCATTTTGATATTTGCTTTTTTGTTCTGTTTCATTGCTGATGATGACCAAATTGATTTTACAACCCCAAAGGAGGTCTTGACCTGCAGTTTGAAAAACAGGGTTCTAAGGAGCTCTGTTCCTTTTATATTAAGAGCAGTATTTGGGTAAAGATTTGAGTATCATACATAACTTTTCATGGAGTCCTACCAGAAGCAATTTAGACTACAAGAGTGACAATGAAAAACATTTTGAATTGGTTCATCCTGACACCATATGTAATTTTAGGTTGGTTGATACATTACTTGATTACTTATTACAGCAAATACTAATACTGTAATAACATTAAACTTATTTAAGTATGCCCTTTTATAGTTAACTTGCTAGATTTACTGACTGATTTTTGTCATTTTACCTTATATAATTTTACAATTTGACTTACATTTCTAACAAATGATGCAAAAATCATCCATAATAACAAAAACTAAAACTATTAATGTTCCATCTGTATTGAATAACTGAAGTCTAACAGCTGTTACTTTAAGAGATTTTTCTTTATTTTTCATTGATGAGATAAGTCAGTTTGTTCTTGAGCTAAATGCACAGTTCACAGTGTAGTTCACATAAGTTCACATAACATGTATTTGGGTGGATACCCGCTTGTTGTCTAGTTTGGCACTGGTCTTGATGTCTTTTGAGTTTCTGCTTATTGCCTCATATCAGAGTGGACCAGAGTAACAGATGAAGGCCACAGGTGAGAAACAGTTGGGCATTTAACCTGTCATCATCAGGAAATTCGTAGTCTCTTTCTCTGCTATGTGGCAGAAACTCAGGAAAGGAAAAAGCTCCAAAGTCAGGTAATAAAAGTTTCGCTTAGCCTCCAACATGCCCATCCACAATCATAAGCTAAAAAGTTTATAAGAATGCTTTCAACTGGGCAAGTTTACACCCTAACAAAAAAATTGGATTCTGCATGTTTTCTATAAAATCATGAAGATTTGGGCATAACCATAACTTCCATGATGGGTAGTCATTTATACTTGGGGCTTTCAGATAGACCAACATGCCTCACAAATAGATGTGAGTACATCAAACACACTGGGGCTGTTGGTGGAGCAGTGACTTGTATTCCTTTTTACTTTGTATCAAAAGACCTTGCAAAGAAATTTACAGTGTATAGGTATAGGTGAGTCTCTTTGCTGGATTATATGAACAAAGTATAAATTATATGAAAACAGCAAAAATTTAATGTTAAAGGGAGACACAAGGTTCTAGAACTTAAGAAAAGCATATCTTATATAAGATATATCATAGGCAAAATGTACAAATAGTAAAGAAGAGTGGTAAGAAGGAGAATACAATCTTTAATGATTTTTTTTATTGTATTTGAGTTTAACCTTTCTTTTTCATGGGCCTGGTGTGTGTGTGTGTATATATATATAAGTGTGTAGATATCAGCCTACCAGCTTTTGAAACAACTTGTAAAAGCATATTTGGATCACAACCATTTCAGTATAGTTTTTTATTCCTTTAGGCAACCCCCAGGACCTTTACTGGTAATCTTCAGGAATTTTGGGCCCAATTCCAGAGGTTTGTCTTTCCTCATAAAGCAAGAACAACTGTAAAAAGCTTTAGTACAAGCATCCCAACTTTTGGGTGGATTAAAATGTCTTGTGTGCCCCCCCCCCCAAACTGGTGTTGGGAGGTAACTGCATTCATCCCACAGGAGAAACCCCAAGTCCGCTTCTGGATAACCTCATAGTTAGGGCCACAGAGGATCACAATAGTCTTTTTGCATCTCTTCAATTTCAGTGAGACTGAAGATGTTTTCAAATGCTTATTAGCCTTATGTTTTCTGTGACTTATCGTTTACCCATTTATCTATAGACCTAGGTTTTGGGGGATTTCATTCATCATTCAACAAATGAATGTTGAGTGTCTGCTAAGCGTTTGTGTTCATTCTTTGGTGCTTCTGTAACAAGTCACCACAAACTTAGTGGCATAAAACAATGCAAATTTATTATCTGAGAGTTCTGTAGAAGTCCAAATTGAGTTTTACTGGCCTAAAATCAAGGCCTGGCTGTGTTCCCTTCTGGAGGCTCTAGGGAAGAATCTATTTCCTTTCTCTTCAAGAGGCTGCTCACATTCCTTGGCTCACAGCCCCCTTCCTCCTTCAAAGCCAGCTAAATTGCATCTCTCTGACCATTCTTCCCTAGTCACATCTCCCCCTCACTCTCTTTTTCCCCCTCTTCCACTTTTAAAGACCTTTGTGATTACTGATAATCCAAGATTATCTCTCTTTCTTAAGGTCAGATGATTAGGAACCTTAAATTCTCTGCAACCCTAACTCCCCTGTGCCATGTGGGCTGCTTCAACAAATTCTATACAATGGGTTGGCTTGACAACAACAATTACTGGCTCAAGGATATAGAGGCTAGAAGGCTTGCTTCCTGCCAGGGTCTACATCTTCTGGCTGACCAGAAATCTTTGGGGTTCCTTAGTTTTTCTGTCACGTGGCATGCCTGGCATCTTCTCCTTTCCTTTCTGGGTTCTGTTGACTTCCAGCTTCTTGCTTCTCCCATAGCTTCTCATTCTGTGTCCAATTTTCTTTGCTTATGAGGATTAAGGCCCACTTTCATTTAGCTTGGGCACACCTTAAGTAAGCTTATTCACCTGTTTATTCTTCCCAACAAACTCTTTTCCTTTAAAAAAAAATTTTTTATGGAAGTAATACATGCTTATTATAAAAAATGCAAACATTACAAAAGTGCCTCGAGTGAAAATCTAAAATCCCTTCTTCTGCTGTACCCCCTGGAATCCCGTCATCTCAAGGCAGCCATTGTTAATAGCTTGGTGTGTGTCTCTCCAGACTTTTCCAAGAGTACGTAGGTATTATTTTTCTAATAATAGGAAAGTTAGAACATACTATATATAAATATGATTCTGACACTTGAGTTTTTCACTTAATATAAGGTAGTCTTTCTATGTCAATACGTGGAGATCCATGTCATTCTTTTAAATAGCTGCCTCTTGTTACATTGCATTGGATGCATTGTAATTTATTTAATCAGTCTTCTCTTCATGGATTAATGCATTTAGGTTTAAAAAAGTGTTTTTTTGCTATTAAAATCAGTACGTCAGTGCCTATCTTTGTATGTATGCCATATCAACTTGTGATGGTATTCTTCCTAGGCATGGAATTTCTGGGTCTGAGGGTACACACATTTCACATTTTTATATACTGCACAATTGTTCTCCAGAATGATTGTGCCAGTTTATAATGTCAAAAAAATTAAAACCTCACCAACATGAGATACACTGATTTTTTTTTAATTTTTGTAAGTCTGACAGACTCTTCCTGGTTCTTCTTGAGTATTGCTTTTTCAATGACATTTTGGCATCTATTATGATGATTATCTTTTCTTATTTGATAAACTCATGGATTATTAATTTCATGGACAACAATATTTAGTTTTATTTCCTTGAGCTGTAATTAGGAATTTTTCCACCTGAATTGATAACCATAATTGGTTTGCAGTTTTTCTTTCTGTGCTTTGTCATGATTTGGTATAAGGGGAATTGTGGCTTCATAAAATGAGATATGCAGTGTGTCATCTTATATATACTTATACTTATATATACTTATACTTATATATACTCTGATACAGATACATTACACCATCTGGTCCCAGGGCCATTTTTGGAACTACTTCTTGGATGTTTTCAATATCTTTTTTTATCTTTTTTTTTCAATATCTTTTTATTGTTGTAATTTTCTTTTCCAAAAAAAATGGTCTACTTCAAGATTTTCTTATGCATTAAGGACAGTCAGATATAGTATTGTCTTACGTTCCTGGTGTTCTTCTCAAGATGCAAAAACACCTTCTCTATGAAATATGAACAGGAAACCATAAAGAGAGATTAAGTTAACATACAGCCAGTGGTGGAATGGAAACTGGCTGAAATGAAAGGAAAATGAAATGAAAGGAAAATAAAATAAGCAGAATTAAACATCTTATTGGAGAAAATAATGAGTACCCTTGATTCTGAAGAAAATTAAATCCATTGATGGTGAAGAAAACTTGTGATACCCTCCCAGAATGCAGAGGAATCCCAGGATGCAGAGGAAAAGGACAAAGAGATTTAAATGGTAATGGTGATCCAACGTGATAATTTTAAGGAGAAAAAAATAAAATAACCTATCCACAGAAGGGACAGACACATATTAGGAGAAAATTTTCTAAGCCAAAAAAAAGGTTTCTTTTGTTTCTTAGAAAAAGGTCCACACTGAGACTTATACTAGCAAAAGGTCTGACTTTTAAGGGTAAAGAAAAACACCTGGGAGCACTAAGGCAAACTGCTTACCTATAAAACCAAGAAGTCCAGCTGGCTGGGGTTTGCTGCCATTTTAAGTCCCAGAAGACAATAAGATAAGGTCAAGACTGTCTTGAGGGGAAAAGTTTGAGATTCAAGAATTCCGTTAACAGCCAAGCTGCCATTTGTGTGGCATTTTCACATAAGGCAAAGGCTTAGAAAAATATAACATTTGTAAATCATCCCTGAAACACCAGTCAAATGAGAGATGAGGGTCCAAATAAGTAGAAAAACTAGAGCCTAAAAAACTGGCAGTGATGTAGAAATACCAGTTAAACATAAGATTAACAAAAACCAAAAACTATGATTGAAAAAGAGGATTCTGTGGCATAAAAAAAATACCATACTGGATCAAATGGCCAAATATGTGTGTGAGGGCGGCAGGCTAGAAGACATAAAGGCACACAATATTTCTCATTACATAAAGAATATATAAATAAATGATTTCTCATTGACTTTAATAATTTGTGAACTATAAGCTTTATTTTTATTTGATAAACTTAAAGGCAGCCACCAGGAGAATTAA
This sequence comes from Bradypus variegatus, assembly GCA_004027775.1. Taxonomy (NCBI): domain Eukaryota; kingdom Metazoa; phylum Chordata; class Mammalia; order Pilosa; family Bradypodidae; genus Bradypus; species Bradypus variegatus. The sequence goes on from PVKY010000472.1 coordinate 45,415, forward strand.
AAATCAGCTTTCTGCCTTGCAAATCACTATAGAAAATAAAAGCAAATATAGAAAAATTCACTAAACAGGAAATAGAAATAAAAACTATAAAATCGGAAAACAGAAGACCAAGCATATCAGTTTTATAATAAGAGATACCATGGATTAAACCCCAGCTGAGAGGAGGCTCTGCAGTTTTCAGGACACTGTGCTTCTTGGGCTGTGCTAATGCAGGAAATTCTGCCAGGCTTGCTTACCCTGTTCTAGGCTAAGGCCTCAACTCAAGGCAGATCCCCTTCCTCTCGGCATCCCTTCCAGATTGCCCTGGGCAGGTGAGCACATCCCGCACGCGTGTGCGAAGCTGGCTCTCAAGGTTGGAGACGAAGACCCCCACCTTCTTTCCTCTCACCCCCGGAGGTAGCTTGGGGGCCGGGGCCGGCCTCGTGCCAGGAGCGGGACACGGTGCAGGCGTTCAAACCCCGCAGATTGAAATGTATCTTTTTCTCTTCGCCCGCCTTCCCCCACGGACCGCGAGCCTCCCGGAGCAGAAAGTTCCAAATCCGCTCCGTTTGAGGACTGACGGAGCCACGGCTCCTCGATGCCACCCACGAGCCCGCCTGCCACCCGGGCGCCCCGGCGGGTTTTCCTTCTGCGGTTTCGGGTCCACCCGCCACGGCTCGCCCCGCCCCACCTTGCAGACTTGTAGGGTGTCAAGGCGTCCGCTGGGAGCCCGGTTCCGAAGAGCCAGAGCGGGAGAGGAATGGAGCTCGGGGCTGGGCATCTGGAGCCCCTTCCCCAATCCAGAGGGGCTTCTCCCCCTCGTCAAGGATGTGGGCTTCGGGGAGGGCGCAGCCCCGCTGGATTTACGGGAGAGGAGACTGGGAGCTGAGGAGCCATTAAGACTGACGGGTCCCCCGCGAGGGCAGGGACTCAGTGGAAAAGGGGTTAAGGCACGGCGTCCCGCTCCAGCCCAAGGATTGGTGGCCTCAGGGGGCGTGGCCGGGGGCGGGTCCGCGTTTGCCGCAGCCGCGAGTGGGCGGGGCCCGGGCGGAGAGCGGGAGGGGCGCCGCGCGGAGCCGGGTCCGCGCTGCGCGCCCATCCGGGCGGGCTCCGGGCTGCGCCAGCGAGCCGGGCCGGTGGCACCCGCTCCAGAAACCCCGCGCGGTACCTCCAAGCAGCTCACGAGTAAGTGAGGCGGGTCCGCCGCGGTGCCCTTCTCGGTTCCGGGCGGCCGCCGTGCCCCGTTGCCCCTTGCGGCAGGCCCCACCGGACCCCAAGCTGGGGAGGGGGCGCGTCCCGCTGCTGGGGTCCCGAGGGGGAGGGGGGTGGAGATGAGGCCGATGATGTCATGGATGCTTCGCGGGGCCTGGGGGGAGGTGGCGGCCGGAGGGGGTGCGGCTCGGATTATGTCACCTCTTCCCTCAGCGCCCCGCCCCCCGAGGCCGCACGCATTGGTGGGGGGCCCTGAGAGGTGCGGGCGCGGTTTTCCCCTCAGCGGACACCCCCAGGCACCTGTTCCTGACAGCCTTTGGCTGGGGTCTCTGTTGGCTCTGCGGACCGTGGATTGCTTGTGAATGGCGATGCTCCCCCCATCCCCCGCGGAGGCTCGTGTGTGCACGCGCGTGTGTGTGTGTGTGCTGGGGCGGGGGGGTGGGGGGAGCGCTGTCGGCCCCCTCAGTCCTGAAACACGCGCTTCAGCAGAACCAGGATCTAGGAGATGGGCCCCTTCCCCCGCCGGCGCCCACGCCGCCAAGGGAAGATGGATCTCTCCTCACACATCCCAACCAAGAAGTTCTGGAGACCTCTGCACCCCAAAATCCGTACAACGCCCCCCTTTCTTCCCTCAGACCTTCTTCCAGGAAGCCCTTCCTGATTCTTCTGTCGGATTCATTGCCCCTTTGCATTGCTGCTAACTAGCATTCCTGTATGCATTCTCCCAGCATCTCCTCGGGGCCAGCTCCCAGAGACCCCCAGGACTCTGCCATCTGTGCCCCTGGGATGCCCGTGGACCAGCTCCCAGGAAGCCTCAGAGCAAAATTTTACCCGGCGTGGTCTGAGCCAAGTGCTCCAAGAGCTCAGGGGATCAGGGCCACTGTCCTGGGAGGCAGCATCTGGACTGGTCCTTGAACATGTAGGATGGGCACAGAGAGCTAAAAAAAAGATTGCGTGTGGAGTGAAGAGGGGTTCAGATCAGGGGAGATAGGATAGGGCAGTGGAAGAGGTTTACTGAATGCTCTGCCCTGGGTCTGGGGGCCAAAGGAAAGCCAGGCATTTTACTTGTTAAGGGTCCTGCAAGGTAGGTGAAAGAACCCGAGGTTAGGAAAGGTGAAATAACCTGCATGATGTTCATCCCTAATCAATCGAGCTAGGATTTACACTTGGAGCTGATGCCTCCAGAACTCTGCTTCTGCATTTGGCGCCGCACATGGAAGGATTTGGGTAGAGCAAGGACAAGACTGGCTTTGCCCTTTTGAGTCCCCTGGCAGCCACATGGGGGAGGGTGTGCAGGGGAAGAAAGGCCAGTGAGGAGCCTCTGACTAGGGTGTTGGCAGGAGGCCCTTGGCTGGGCTTAGGGCCTCTGAGGCCCAAGAGAAGGGTGAAGTATTCCTAGCTTTGGGAGGGACGCAGGTGGGGACAAACCAGAAAGACACTGTCGATTCAAGGGATCTACCTGTGTAATCCCCAGGTGGAATCCATTTGGCCCCTTTGCTGACCTCTAATACTGTATGTAATGTCCCAGGCACTAAGGGCTGATGGGACAGAGACAGAGGCAGAGCTGCGCAACAGGTTGTCATCTGGGGTTGGTGTGCTGATGCCATGAGGCTGCCTTTGCAGACCACGCTTGGTTACCTGGGGCAGTTTAGGACCCTGACCCACAGATGAAGCTCAAATCCTTCCCCTCTCGGAGAAACAGGGAAACCTATCCACCCCCTTGTCCTGATTCTGCCACCTTCCCACTGGGGTTTTGAGGAGAGAAGCTGCAGCAGCCCAAACTTGGGAGAGGCAAGGGGCAGGGAACACTTACATGAAGTTAAATATGACAGGTTAGAATTATGGCAAGAAGCATTTGGGGGAGCAAGGCTCCCAAGAGAGCTGCTGTGGACTGGCAGTCAATGATCCCCAAGTCGAGTATGGGGCAAGGGGACTCAGGACATCCTGGGACCTCATCCAGGACTCCAGCATCCAAGCCTGGCTGGTGACCACACACACTCGGGGGGGGGGGGGCAG
>PVKY010000473.1:0-39840 GCA_004027775.1 Bradypus variegatus
GTTTTATTTTGTTTTGTTTTGTTTCAATGGCTCTTTTAAGATCAAGTAAGTTTCCTTCTTGTGGTTGCATGAGCTATCTCCGTGTCCAAAGATGAACGGCACAAGGTTACCAGGTGTCTGCCCCCATTTCCGGTCACGCCGGGTGCTCTCAGGGCCAGGCCCTGTCGTCAGTGGGCTCTCCGGGCTGCTGCCACGTGGAGAACCCAGGCCGAGCCCTCCCTGAAGATGGGGCATGGCTGCTGAGGCTGCAGGCATGTCTGTGTCCCTCTCCTGGCCACCCTCCTGGCCACCCAGTGGGTGGGTGAGGGTGCGGAGCAGCTGCTGTCTGTTCTCTCCTGGGGGCTGCCCACGTGCACCTGCCACCCTGCAGGGTTCTTGGGCACCAAGCTCGCGATCCCCCTGGAGCCAGTTAAAACGTGTCGGGGACTGAACCTCGGCCCCCACCAGGGCAGGCAAGTCTGGACGCCTGGTCCTGGGCTGTGAGCTGCTGTGTAAATAGCGTCTGAAGAAGCTACAAGTTAAGCTGAGGCCAAACTGAGTCCGGGCGGCCTCGGTCGCCTGTGCCTGGAGACCTCACACATGGCAGCGTTTGGACACGGGAGAAAGCGGGCAGAGGCCACCCGGCCAAGCCCCGGGTTACAGCAGCCTTAGCTTTGTTCCAGAACTAGCTGACTCCTCCGTGCACATCCTGATTTCTTTTTAATGATCCTTGAAACCCAAGTGCAACCGTGACCCGGGCCGCCCAGCCTTGTGTGGCACCCGATTGGGTCCTGCACGCAGCGAGGCGCGCTCCCCAGAGGAACGATTCTCTCCATCCCCAGCCCCACCTCGCTTGGAAATTATTTAAAGCACTCATGGGACAGTTAAACAGAGTCATGGTTTGATTGCTTAAGTATCACTTAAAAACAGACTTTAAAAATTCCTTCGGCCAAATGACCCCACCACGACTTCCTTTTCTAAGCTTCAGTGACTGTGTACTAAGTAGATACTAGATTTGAACAGATAGGAATTCCAAACGTCCTGACGCTGCCGGACAAGTTGATCATTTCCCTTAAAAAGTCTTCGGGATTCCAAGATAAAGATTTGGGGGTTGTCCTCTCTCGCTAAGCCCACTCGGCAGGTGAAGTCACTGTCCTCCCCCCTACATGGGATGTGACTCCCAGGGATGTGAATCCCCCAGCAACGCGGGAAATGACTGTGGGACTGAGAGTATCTTCTTGACCAAAAGGGGGATGCAAAATGAGACGAAATAGAATCAGTGGCTAAGAGACCTCAAATGGAGTCGAGAGGTCACTCTGGAGAGTACTCCCATGTGCTATACAGATATCACCTTTTAGTCTTTAGTGTGTTGGAATGGCTGGAGGGAAATACCTGAAGCTGTCAGACTGCAACCCAGTGACCTTGACTCTTGAAGACTGCACAGTGTGACTGTGTGACTGTGAAAACCCTGTGGCTCACACTCCCTTTATCCAGTGTATGGACAGATGAGTGGAAAAATGGGGACAGAAATCAGGTGACGAATAGGGTGAGATGGAGGGGATGGAAAGAGTTAGGGGTTCTTTTTTGCTTTTATTTTTATTTTGGAGTAAGGAAAATGTTCAAAAATGGATTCTGGTGCTATAAATATTTGATTGTACACTGGATGACTGTAGGGTGTGTGAATATATCCCAAACTGTATTGAAAAAACATAAATGAACAATCGGAGGAGGAGGGGAATGGGATGTTTTGGATGTTCTTTTTATTTTAATTTTAATTTTATTTTTTGGAGTAATGAAAATGTTCAAAGTTGATTGTAGTGAAAGCACAACTATATGACAATACTGTGAACAACTGATTGCACACTTTGAATGATTGTATGTTATGTGATTATATCTCAATAAAATTGCTTTAAAAAAAAGATTTGGGGGCCCTCATTCTCGACTCTGAGTCACACTACAATCACTGGGGAGCTTAAAAATAGCATGAGCCTTTCCCCAAGTCAGCTAAATCAGACTTCCTGGGGGTGTCTGGGAGCACCCCCTCCCTGTGCTCGAAGCCCCCCATGCCAGACCCTTGCAGGTGGGGTGCAGGCACGAGACGGGCACATCACCCTGGATTCAAATCAAGGGGGCCCCCTGTGTGGAGGGGCTGGTGGTGTTGGCTGTGGGCTGGTCCCCGTTTCATGGTGAGGAAAGAGGCCAGCTAAGCCGGGCCGGGACAGGCACCTAGGCCCTCGGGCCCCAGGTCTGTGGGGGCCTCTCCTGCCCTTGGCCTTAACCTCGGGCACTGTTTTGGATTATATCACCTGGAGCCTAACTCCGTGACCCTCCCGGAAACTCTACTGGTGACCAAAGGGGCTTCCCACGCCCACCCCCCAATTTCACTGTATCGAAGCATCACGTGCACACAGCAGAAATAGACCCCCAGTGTGCGGCTCAGTGGGGCTTGAGGAGGGGGATAAACGTGTGCTGCCAGGACCCAGGAAAGAAACAGACACACCCAGACCCCGCAGCACCCCAGGGCCCTTCCCTAGCGGAGCCGCCGTCCTGATGGCCTGATCGGCGTCGCCTGCTCTTGAACTCAGTAGAAACGGGATCTCCTCGCGTCCGGTGCCTTCCGCCCGGCCCGGGTCCCTGAAGCACGGCCGGGCGCGGTGCCGCGGTGGGCTGCTCCTTCTCCTCGCCACCATCGATTCACCCGTCCCGGTGCGGATGGGCACTGGGTGTTTCCAGTTTGGGGCTAGGAGGGATCTGCCCACAGGCGCCAAAATATCCTTTCCATAGATGCCTTCTCTAAAGCTAGCTGCGCTGGTTTGCGTGGCTCGCAGCCCCTGACCCTGAGTGTGTGGCTCCATCACTGCCCATCTTACCGATGGGGAGGCCGGGGCTCGGCCACTCGCCCAGGGCCACCGAGGGGCAGCCAGGCTGGGGCCGGGACGGGAGCCACCGGTGGCAGATCCGCCTCCTCACCTCTCGGTATCTCTAGCGTCCCCTAAATCTCTCCTCCAGGGAGCCAGCCGGGGTTTGGAGGAAGACACCCTGCTGACCCCCAGGGCTGCGGTGACCTGGTGTCCCCGGGACAGGTTGTGGGATGGCGGCTGGTGCTCAGGCTTCCTGGGGAGAGGGTCAGTCTTCTCCCGGGGAGCTGCCGGGTGTGGGGGCCCCCCAGGTTGCAGCTGTGCCCAGAGGCAGCTCTGCTCGCCTAGGTGAGGGACAGGGGTCTCCTGCCTGAGATGAAGGGGCCCCTTTTTCAGACAGGGGGACAGGTCCCTCCACCTGGCAGAGTGGTGGTCTAGGGCTCGCTGAGGCGGCTGGCAGAGAAAGGGCACCCCAGCCTTGAAGTTCACCTCTTGTGTGGCCCCGAAGTGAGGCCAGGAGTTTCCCACGGCATGTGCCTGCGTTGGGAGCGCCTCGTCTGCCTCATGGGAACGGTCTGTGGATCCGTTGCCGTCCTGCCCGCCATCTGGCAGCAGAGGGCCAGGGAGCCGTCCCCACCCACTCGCAGCCGAGAGGAAGCTGCCGTATGGGGTAGGAGGCAGGTCCACATGGTGCAGCTTTCATGAATGGCTCAGGCAACCGGCTGCCCCGGGATTCGTTGGGTGGAGGCGGTTTCCTTGCAGATGGGGGAGCGGGCCAGAGGCCACCAAAGCAGGGGTCCCTCCTCAGGGATGCACCAAGACCGTTGCACCAGAGCACACACAGACGCCTGGAGTCAGATTTCCTCAGTGCGGGCGTGGGGTAGGGGGGTGGGCTGCAGCATCTCTGCAGGATACAGAGCAGAAGCCAAAATGCCGCCCCAGAGTGGGAGGTCTGGGCCTTCCTTGTCGCCCCCTGGGAGACTGCACAGCGTGGGGCAGTGGTTCCCAAAGCAGAGCTTGGCCAGCAGCAGCAGAAGCTGGGAGCACGTCCAAAATGCACATTTCCAGGCTGTACCACAGACCTCCCGAATCAGAAGCTCTGGAGGTGAGGCTCGGCATGCCGTGTTTGAATACACTCCAGGCAATTCTGATGCAAGCTCAAGTTTGAAAGCCACTGGCATTGTGCATCCATTTGAAATAGGTTTTATAATCAGTCCCATCTTTTAGCTGAGGGAACAGACTCCAAAGGCTTAAACCACTTGCCCAAAGTTACACAGTTAGTAAGAGTGACTGTATTAGTTAAGATTAGGGTTAGCTGTCAATGACAGAAATAAAACCCCAAAGAATCATGGACTAAACTGTATGGTTTATTTTCCCATCATGGTCCAAGATAGCTGCTGGAGCCCCAGCCATTACATCCACACTCCAGGCAGCAAAAATGTAGGACAAGGGGAATGTCATGCCCTGTCCCTTTAAGGATACTTCCTAAAATTTGGTATACTATTTCAGCTTACCTCCCTTTGATCAAAACACAGTCAATTGCTTCATCTGGAAGATAGAGAGGCTGGGAAAATGCAAAAGCCGGGCTTGTAGTGCCATGGAAGAACATAGATCTTGGAAGACAACTGTGCCCAAAGGGTGCAGCTGGGATTCAAACCTAGACTGATGATTTCACTATCTAAGACTACATTTTTGTTTATATATTGTCTTTCTCCTCCCCTTCTAGAATGCACATTCCACAAAAATCGAGGACCTCATCTGTCTTCATCCTGGATATGTCCCTAGTGCCTACAACACTGTCTGTCATGTGGTAGCAGATTGATATTTGTCATTGAATGTAAATTTTTTAAAAGATTAGATTGGGTACTATCCCACCTGCATCCGGAATCTGGCCCACAGTGGGCGCTGTAGAATTCAGAAGCTACTGCTACCATCTAACGTCCTGTTCCCGGCTGGTCCCCGTGGGCCCCCGTCAAGATGCACCTTGCAAACTCTGTTCTCGGAGCTACCCCTGCCTGGGTGCATGCCCCTTTCACTAAGCCCCCGGCCCCCGACTTAGCCTCTCTCTGGCCTTGAAAAACTGTCGATGCTCTTCGATGAAGATCCACGCCGCCTCGAGGACGTGGCGGAGCCACGCTGAGGTGTGGGTGTCCGTCCCTCTGTCCCTGCTGTTCACCCAGCCCGTCGCGGCCACTCCATCCTCACGTGAGCCGTTCCTTTGTGAGCGCAGCCTCCGTGCCGTGGGAACTCGGTCACCCTAACTCGTCGTGCGTGGGTGCCTACCTTTTGTTCCCGGCTCTTCGCGTGGGATTGTCCTTGTTTCGCATAAGTAGGTCGCACTGGTGGATCACCGTGGGCCATTGGCGGTGACTGTGCTCCCCACTCCCTCTGCCAAGCGGCGCGACGAACGCAGCCTCTGAGACCCCACTTGATGAGAGTCTCGACATCTGCACCCGGCGACAGGGTCTTGTTCAGACGCCAGCCCAGGAGGCGGCCGCAGCCGAGGTGCTCGATTGCAACAGCCCTAATCACAGGAAAATGGTAATTTCACAGGATTGTTCAGAGTGAAGCAAACCTTTAGAAAGAAATTACATTAAAAAAAAAATACAGATAGGAGAGGCTGTGAGGTCTCATTTCGCTTGTGAGTAACGCAGCCCCTGCCAATTCTTGCATCTGTTTCCTGCCACCACCCTGAGAGAAGCGTGGTGGAAAGCAGGCGGTGTTTGTGCAAGTCCTTTGTCAGTGACCAAGGAGCAGCCACCGTAAAGCACCATTACGCATTCAACACTCGGTGCGTTGTGGTCGGTCCCCGGTGAAAAATGGCTTTATCTTTAACAAGAAAAACGATCTTGTCCCTGGGAGGCTCGTGGGCATCAAACCCACATCCCGTGTGGCCTGGCCCTAGTCACCCCGCCTTGCCCGCCCACCTGCCCCCACGGCCCCTGCCCACCCTTGTCCCACCGTGTCCTTCCTCCGATGTCCATTCTCATCACTCAGGTCCCGGCTCAAATGTCCATCCTCGGGAAGGAGGGACAGAACATCTCAGGGCTCTGCCCTGCTTTCTCCTTCACCCCATTCCCTTCCGAAATCTCCTTATTTACCCATGGGCTTTGCTTGTTGGGTTTTCTCTCCCCCACAAGAAGTGGGGCTCGCTCCAGGAGCACAGGACCCTGGGGGGTCGCCTTGTTCGCCACGGCCACCCTGGGTCTAGAATAGGGTCACTCAAGTGGCCACTTGGCATTTGGTCTGGGAGCCACAGGAGCAGGGCCGGGTCAGCGAATTCCTTCATTGGCTCAGCCCAAGTACGGAGATAAGTGTGCAGGAGAGTGAGTCGATGCTTAAGAATGAGCAGGAGGACGACTCATTTGCAATCATCAAATATCCACCACTTCCACGGGGAGTGTCAAATAATAGTCACCAGAGGTTTAAAAAAATGCAGCAGTGAAGTTTGTCACTGGGTTGGCACTGGACTGGTGCCAATCTCCTCGGGAGAGGGCCCAGGGACGCAAGCCTTGTCCAGGGCAGCCTGTGTCACCTGCAGTGAGGCCAGCTCGCTCGGGCTGTGCCAGGGGTCCCGCTCATCCTCGCCTTTCCCATCCCAGTCCCTGAAGTCCCCACTTGCTGTTCTGGGACCTTCCCTTGAATCGCCTGCACCTTGGAGAAGCCAGCTCTGCCCCTGGCTGGAGGCAGCACAAGTAAAGAGCCAAGCGCCGGCCGGCGGGATGGGGTGGCTCTGACAGGGCCTGGGAGGCTGGCCTCTGCTCTGGGAGATGAAAACTCTCTCCAAATGTTTTTCTTTGGGTTTTCTGCATCTCATTCTCACCGACAGAATCCTCAACACAGCCCTGAACCCCAGGAAGCCACTGCCCAGTGTGTCAGTCTGGCTATTAAAACCTGGAGGTGTTCAAAGGAAGTTTGACTGGCAGATGGAAAATGCCTGTCAGGCCAGGTCCGACGAGTAGCTTATGACAATGCATTAGGGTCCGTGTTAGTTTCCTAGGCTGCTCAAAGCAAAGACCATGAAATGGGTCAGCTCAAACAACGGGAATTTGTTTGCTCACAGTTTTGAACCCAGGAAAATGTCCAAACCAAGGCATCGTCAGGGCGACGCTTTCTCCCCAAAATCCTCTGGCACATGGCCGGGCACACGGTGCGTCTGCTGGTCCCTCCTGATTTTCTGGGTTTCGTTGAGTTTCAGCTCCTTGCTTCCTGTGGCTTCTCTCTCTGCGTCTGAATTTCATTCTCTTATAAAGGGATCCAGTCAAAGATTCAGACCCACCCTGATTGGGCTGGGCCACACCTTAACTGAAGTCACCTCATCGAAAGGTCCTGCTTACAACGGGTCCACACCCACAGCAATGGATTAGCTCTCAGAACATATTTTTCTGGGGGATGCACAGTTCCAAACCATCCCAGGTTCAGGGCTAATTTTTTTTTTCAAAGCTGCTTTATTAGGGAAAAAAAGAAGGGGTTTAGGTCGTGGGGAAGTCTTCCCTCCCAGCCGTGCGTCCTGCAGTCTTTCTGCTTGTGCCCAACAGGACAGACTCAAAACAGGACTTGAGGTGCCTTTTGTATTGTTTAAATTTAAAGGAAAGGAAAGAAAACCCCATCCAAAAGCAAAATCCATTACATCTCTCATGTAACCACTGTGGGCTAACTGTATTCAGAGCCACCAGCCCTGATGTTTATGGGGAAGGAACAGGAAAGCAGAGAGAAGTGGAAAAAAAACAGGGATTTCCTCAAAGCTATCCAGGAAAATATCCAAATCAAGTCTCCATCGTGATGGAGCTTCTGGAAGCAGGAGGGAAGGCGCCGCTGGCCCCCAGCTCCTCTAGATGTCCTGGATGTTCTCTCCTGGCTGGAGGCCCCTGGATGCTCCACTCACAAATCTACTCCCTGCTTCCCTGGAGCTGCCTCTCGGAGGTGCAAAGGCGGCGAATGGGAAGGCGAAAGAACCGGGTTCTCGAGGCGTTTTTGTTTGGAAAACTACGGAGAAAGCGCTGCCCCTGCTTGAGCATGTGACTTCCCGCCAGGCTGTCAGAGGTGTGCCAGGCGGCCCACAGGTAACGTGGGTGCTGCCAGGTGCCTGCCCTCCTCTTGGAGCCTCGACCTCGCAGCTTTAATCTGAGGGTCACGGGAACCGAATCATTAAAGTCTCAGGCTCTGAAGCTGACACCAGGGCAGAGTGTCATTCTGAAGGTGGGGTCAGGGGCCAGGTCTGCCGTGCAATTGCAAACTTTAAAAAAAACCCTGGCTCCAAAGTGAGATGGGACTCGGGCCTTGTGGGACTCAACCACTGATTCACCAGATGCACAGGGACCCGTGGAGAATATTCATTACTTTTTCTAGAGATGGAAGGTTTCGTGAGTCATGGTTCTGTAAGTCTCTGACTCAGAAGCGTAAACGGATATGCCCAACAGAGACCCAGTGGTCAAGCGCAGCCAGGGCCCTCCTGGAGGAGCCTGGGGCCACACATCAATGCAGAAAGGAAGGGATGACTCCTTACCCCGTGGCCAAAGTGAGCTACAAAAGCTAAGCTGGACACAGGCTGGAAAAGGGGACCCAGCGCCCTGCTGATGTGTGCTTCTGCTGCTGATATTTCGGGGCTGGGTGGATTCTACAGATAATGCAAGATTTCATAGAGCTATACCTGGAATGGGCCTTAGAGGTGGTTTAATTAAACGCCCTCCTTTTACTAATATAGAAACAGGCACAGAAGAGTTAATTGCCACCATCATCACCACCATCACCACCACCATCACCACCACCATCACCACCACCATCATAACCACCATCACCACCATCATCACCACCACCGCTATTGAACAGCAACATCATCACCAATACCACCATCATCACTGGGATATTTGAGCTGTCTTCTGAGACGCAGCATCTCGAGACACCGGAAGGTGGGTGACGTGTGGGTCTCACATTTTTTGTGGCTCTGGATGCCTTTTAGTACCACCCTCTTGGCTTTCAAAGCCTTTGCTTTGGCTTCAGATTGGGAGGGGCAGGGGCTTCCTTCTTTGCTTTCAGCACCATCTCCATAAAAAGAGAGCAAATGCTTCTTGAGTCAGTTTTCAGTGACTTTTCTGCTGCCCTCCACTTGCCCTGCGCTTTTGGGGTTCTGGGAGCTCCCTCAGCCCCCACCCCATTCCCTCTCCCTCCATCTCACACCTGCAGGAGTGGGGTTCACTCATCCATTACCTGCTATTTCTGCCTTCAAATTCCCTTTCAGCGAACCCTTTACAGAATCAAGGAGGCGTCTCCTGGCGAGAACCCTGTCCTTGCTACTTTTGCTGCATAACAAATCACCCCCAAAGTTAATGACATAAAACAATCCTTTTATTGTATTCATAGATTCTGTGGGCCAAGAATTCAGACAGAGCATAACAGTTGGCTTGTCTCCACTCCGCCATGTCTGGGGCCTCGGCTGGGAAGACGCGGCGGCTTCACTCGCATGGCTGAGATCGCTGCTCTCGGTGCCTGGGACCTCAGCTGAGCTCTCGGCTGCAACCCAAACACGCAGCCTCTCCATGCATGTGTGGTCTCTCTGCGAGGGCAGGGCAGCCAGGCTCCAAGTGTGAGTGTCCCAGGAGAAGAGGCGAAGCTGTATCCCCTGACGGCTCAGCCTCAGAAGCTGCAGAGCAACACCCACGTCATCATTGTGACTCCCCACGTTCAAGGGGAGGGAACCTAGAGGCTTCGTCTTGTCAGGGAGAGGGTCAAAGTCCAAAGGAAGCTACCAGCTAAGGTTGCAGCCACTTTTGGGAAATGCAAACTGCCAGAGTACTTTTCTCCTGTTCCCTGACTTTCCAAAGTTGTGGGAGGGCAATATGAACCCATACCCCTCACCACCGCCCAAATGGCTAAAATGAAAAACAGACAATCTCAAATGTTGGCAAGGATGTGGACAGCTGGAGCTCTGCTATGTTGTGGGGGAGAGAACATGTTGGCAGAGGCAGCTTGGAAAGCTGTCTGGCAGTATTGCCGACTGTGACCCAGCCACTCTGCTCCCAGCAGATCCCCGCTCGCTGGGCTGACAAATGTGCAACAAAAGCCAGAGACAAGAATGGTTAGAGTATCTCTAGTCACACCAGCCCCACAACAGAAACTTCCTAAATGCTCGTGGATGGTAGAATGAATAAAGAAAAGGATATGCAAGCAGTAGAAAAATTTACATCAATGAGAATGAAGGAATCACACAAATCCAAACACCACTATGGATAAATCTCACAAGCATAATGCGGGACAAAAGGAGCCACGGCAAAAAAGTTACGTGTTGCATGGTTCCATCGATTTAAGTCAAGAAGCAGGTATCACTGATGGATGGAGGTGCTGGAAGTCAGGGGAGTGGTTACCCTTGGGGGAGGGGAGTGTCTGGGTGGGGACACTGTGGTTTCTGGAATGTTCTGTGTCCAGGTGCTAAAACATGGGCATGCTCACTTGGCAAAGACTCACCAAGCTGTGCATGCCAAGTCAAAAAAACCAAAACTTGGCTGCCCCCCCAAGAGAGCAGCTCAGTGGGGAGGGTAGAAGGAGGTCACTTGCTTGCCCCAGTCTTGGGGCCAGGCTGCAGGGGCCTGAGCAGAGAAGACACATGTCGGCGATGGCCAGAGAGAGCGCAAAGAAGGGGCAGATGGGCCCCAGGGGTGGGGGGTGCGGCATGAACTAGAAAGCCAGGTGTTTTTCTCTAAACCGTAGCCTTGCCCGTGCTAAATCTCTCTGCCTCTCTCTCTCTCTCTCCCCTCCTCCTCCTCTCCCCCCACCCCACTCTGTCGTGTCTGTTTCTCTCCCCTCTCATTCTGGCCCTCTCCTGCTCTCTGTCTGTGTCTTCCGGGGGCAGGGGACTGTCCTTGAAGGCCGCCGTCTCTGACCCTCCCTCTCTCGTGCATGCGCCTGTATTTGGATGGTAAACTCACCTGGTGGACACCGCGCTTAAATTTCTGTTTTGCACGGAGGGATGGAGGGTGTGACGCGGTGACCTTGGAGGCCCTGGCCGCTCTTGGCTGCGATCCCAGGGCCTGGGCTTCGCTCTCCTGGAGGGGGCTTCGTGCAGACGCCAGGGCCGGCGAAATCAACAGCCACCGTGCACGCGTAGCGGTCCCCGGGGTGGGCAGGGCAGGAGCCACAGCCCTTTCCGATGGCTTCTTCGCTGGGGGAGGTTCAGCGCACAGGAGAAGCTTCGGCCGTCAGACTGGGGGTGCAGACTGGGGGTGCAGAGCAAGATGGTCAAAGGGCTGCACCTCTGTCCCTGGCCGCTCCTTCCCACCAGCCCATGGCTGCTCCCCTCAGAGCTGAGACTCTTGGTGGCTGACACGGTTTGGTGGGTGTGGGTGCATATATGTGAATAGACACGTGGGCACCGTGCACGCATAAATATGCATTTAATTTTTAAGACTGAATACCTTTACCTTTTGGCAGAATGATAATAAAGGTAAACCAATAATAAACAATTTTCCCTTTTAAAAAGCATAAGAAACTGAAATGAGATTCCAGGACATTTTAAAAAAAGTATCTTAGAGGAAGTGAAAGTTGTTTCATTTCAATAAAAATAGTTTCCAAAGGCTACCTCCCTGCAAGTCTTCTAGAGGTACCTGGGCCCACAAACAATCCCACCCTGTTATTTCCCCTGTAATAGGAATTTGTTATTTTTTTTTCTCTTTGGATTGTTTTTATTTTTGGCATGCATCTTTTCACTGAAAACCATGCTGTAAATAAATATTAGCTTACATGGGAAGCCATTCATGGCAAATTGTTAAGATAGAAGAAAAAAGCAGGTTATGAAACCATATGACCCCAAATTTGCTTTAAAAACACATGTATATATATTTAAAAGGTAGGAAACAAGAAACAAAATATCAGTATGGGTGGTAGAGGGAAGTTTTAATTTTCTATTGTGTGCTTTTTGTTTTTTGCACAGTCCTCAAATTCCTCTATTAAACATGTATTTTTTATTAACAGATTAATTTTCATTATTTTCATAAGCGAATAAATGTTATTGAAGACACCTCTCTGCCTCTTCAGGAATCCCTAAGGAAACAATCATTAAATAACACAAGAGCTTCTTTTTCCCACCCAACCAGAAGCCTGGAGGCAGCCCGTAGAATCCTTTTATGATGCCTTTCATCCATATGCTTGTGGCCTCATGCTCTCAATATGGCTGCTGTGTCCCCAGGCATCACATCCACCATCCATCAAGGAAGAAGAAAAGAAGTAGCAATCCCTGTAAAGTCTATCTATCACTTTTTCTTATAAGAATGAAGGCCTTTCTGGAAGCTCATGTATCAGTGGCCAGGATGGGGTTACATGGCTACTGGCCAAAGTGAATGAGATTATCTAACTCTTCTCCCCTGCCCACCCCCCATACTACAAGATATTCAAGAGCAACGCATATATCTTATTTATCTTTGTATGTCCAGCACTTAACACCAGGCTTGGCAGATTCTTAGGGAATGACTGCTGAAGGATAGCTGGATGGATGAAGGACGGACAGACAGACATCTGGCTGGCTGGATTGAAGTGCCAAATGCATGCTTCACACAAGTGGTGAGTTTTCAGAAGGAAGAGATGTTGCTCCCAGCAGACTTTGGGGAGGGAGAGATGCCTTCCACAACATGGCCTTCTGTCTGATTCCATTCATTTGCCTTCCAGATTTCTCTACCATTTTGCAATTGAGTTCTGTCACTTAAATGCTTTCTCATTTGCATTTGATTTACCTTTTTGGAGTTTGGATGTGGGAGTTGAACCAGTGTTGATTTAAACCTCAGCTTTTGGGGGCTTTGTTTTGCCATCCACGTGCTTTCGGCTTCTGAGCTTTAGCACTGCCAAGCCTGAAATCTGTTCCTGCTGCCTCCTGCCATCTGCTCCCGCACACTCCTCCCTTGGATGGTGACGCTTCAGTTGCCGTCTCTCATGTCTTCCCCCAACGATCAGCTCTCCCAGTGCACTTGTGCCATCCCTCCCCTTCTGCCGGGGTCCCCCTGACGCAGCTTAAGGGTAGGTCCCACCTTGACTCCAGCCAAACTCACCTGCCTGAGAGGCAGAGGGATGGAGGACAGCGCACGTCTCTCTTCCCGGCTCCTGCTGGAGAGGTGCATTCTCACCCACCACCCATGGGCTGCTCTGTCTTCCCCACCAGATCAGAAGCTCCCCAAGCCAAGCACCCCTCCCCACCCCCGTCACAGCCTGACACACAGAGCAGGGGACCAATAAATATATACTAACACCCTCATCTTTGGCCTCTGGAGTGAAATTTTGTCAACACTGGTGGTGAAATTTTGAGTCTGGTTGCCTATGGCCCCAAAATCATTGCCAAAAAGTAAAAAGTGCAGGAAAAAAATGTTTTTTAAAAGAAGATGCAGCCTCATGACTTGTATTTGGTCTGTCTAGGCTTCTGGTTTCCATTTCCTGACATAAGAAGAAAGAACAAGACACAACCTGAAGAAATTACCAGAAACTCCCCTCCCCTGCCCTGGCAAGTGCCAGAGGCTGCAGCTGCTGCCAAGGCCCTGACTCCCCGGGACACCTCGCTGCAAGATGGGAGTGGCGCTACCCCCGTTTTACCAAAGACTCAGGGGCACAGTGGTTGGATTACCTGCCCCAGGTCACAGAGCTGTACCTGGCAGAGGTGGGATTTGCGCGTCATCTCCGAGGCTGCATCACAGGTGACACAAGGGGTCCCCCAGCCTCCGCAGCCTGAGGTTGAATGATGGGGCTGCTCCGTTTTTGGTTATTGTTTTTGGGCTTTTGGCCCCTCACCATTGCACAGGTTGACTTTGCACCTTTATTCCTTCCGTGCTGATTCATGCTAAGAAGGCAAACCCAACTTTCACCCAGCGAGTGTGCCTGGCTTTTCTGGAGGATGCTGCCGTCTCCCGGGGGTGCCCTCCCCTCCCACCCCTGTGAACACTGGCTTTTCTCCCTCCTCTTGCTTCTGGGGTGACAGCCAGTAGGCTTGGCTGCCAAGGAGTTTGCCAAGGATGCCTGAGAACTTCCCATGCAGGAAGCTTTCCCATCCACCAGGCTGGGGCTGGCTTCTCTCCTGCCAGTGACAGAGATTACATAAGCAGTCACCCCTGCCAACAGTCGCCAAGGTGCAAGTCTGAAAAGCCAAGACTTAAGTAAACCAGTGGGAAGGACTCGCCAGAGGCTTTTCACCCTCGTGCGCCCTTTACCCCCTACTTTGGGGGCTGGGCTGAAAGCCCTCTGTTTTCTTCAAATCTGGCATTTCCACAGCAGGACAAACCACAAAAATGGGCCTTTTCTGTGAACTGAAGACTAGTTAAGATGCTGGGGGGGGCAGTATAAATAAGGCTGGACGTTAGGTTACTGTGAAGAGAAGTCGTCTGTCCCCCTTGGTTTCCTGATTTGCTCCCAATATCCACTTTGCTCATGTTGTCCCTGCTTCCATGTCCCAGTCCTTCCACCCACTGGCTGCCCAAGCAGAAGGCAGTCACCGAGCTGCCCGGGGTCGTCTGCAAAGTGAGGGGATGGTGGGCAATGAACGCTAGGGCCCCTCCTAAGCCGAGAGCCCCCTGCTTGCCACATGCTGCACAGTCCTGGGCAGGGTGGTTGGGGGGATCCTGCAGCAATGACAGTCAAGGATCACGCAGGTTGTTGAAGCCGGAAGGGTGTCTCTAACCCCCAGATTCGTTCTATCAGGGACAGGGGAGTCACTGAGGCTCCCTTTACCAGTCCCCAAATTCCACCTGGGTCCTTTATGGCCCCAGAGCCCTTTATTTACATCTCACTTGCAGCCTTCCTGGGAGAGGAGCAAAGAAATATATCATTATCCCCGTCTGCAGGGGTGGAAAGCCAGGCTTAGAGAACTGAAGCAACCAGAACTGTAGCCCCGGAGACTGTTGGAGCCGTGTCCCCTGTCCCCTGTGACTCACCCTACCTCACACCCCAAATCTACGCAGGCAGGCCCTGCCCGGGAGCACACGGCTGGGCGACGGGCAAGCTGGGGCCAGGCCCTGGCTCTGGCGGCTCCACGGCTCCTGAGGCATCTGCTTGCTGCCTGGTGCGGGTCTTAATCCAGGTGGACACAGGCAGGGGGGCCCGGCGTGGGGGAGGGCAAGGGGCTTCAGCCTCGGCGGCTGGGGGCTCAGGGAGGAACAAGGCATGAGCCGTCTGGGGTGGGGGGTGGGGGTAGGCCAAGTTCAGTTTCCTCCATTGTCAGATGGAAGGACAGATGGTTCAGAGTTTGGGGAGAACCAGTCTGTGTAAAATGCCCAGTACAACGTGTGTCAAAATAAATAACCTGGGGTCCCAGGTGACACTGAGGATGAGGGCCGGCATCTGTCCGTGTCCCTCCCGCTCCAATGGCCTCCACCAAAAATGAGGACACGTTGCAGTAAGAGCTGATGGAGCAGCCAGAGGGCCCTGCTCAAGTGTGCTGGTGAACGAACATGTGGGAACTTTCCACCAGGGCTAGGAGGGGGTGGGCAGGAGACGACCAAGCATCGGGAAACAAAGCCTGTAGCCAACAGAACCCCATATTCAAGGACTGAGATAAAGGAGGGTGTGAGGGGCGATGAAACAAACGCTATGATTCGCCCAGTGCCGCATCTTTCACATTTTGAGCCTTCCGAGCACCTTCAGCTTATGCCCTACAAAGTTGAAAACCCAGGAGCTCAGAAGCCAAGGGCGCTCAGAGGCAGCCCGTGTCCAGCTCTCTTCGGTGTTACAGTTGTGTAATAATTTTTAACTAGTATTGAAACTAGAGTGAACAGCCAAGGGTTGCAAGTTTCACAACAAATCCAATAAAGGAAACAAGATGAGTCTGGGAAAGGGGAGAGCAAAGAATGAGGAAGGCAAAACAAAACAAACCAAAAGTGACAGCCACTAGGAGGGCGTCTCGAAAACAGGATTCACGGAAGTGTTTAAGGTGGAGGCTTTGGGGAGCACCTGGGAGAGAGGGGGAAAAACAACTCGGCAAGCAAATAATTTGAATGAAAATTACTCAGTAAGGAGATTGGAGAGAACATGGTATCAGAATGATAATGAACCATTTTAGGCCAAAACCGGTTCCTGGAATGGCTTACCTCTGCTTTGCAGGGACCGAACACTGTTGGATAATTCAAAGGGCAGCTGGCGGAGGTCTGGCTAAAAATATGAAAAGATGGAATAAGGACTAAGGGAAGGACATCAGGAGAAATTTCTCTGGGTCTGAAAGAACCACGGTAGAATCTGTACGCTGAAATGCTCCAGGTAAGTGCTTGTGAGAAAGGAAAAGCAGGGAGTTGAGAAACTGGACATAATGGAGGGTCTTACAGAAGGAAGGATGGTTGAAAGGCATAAAAAGGAAAAAAAAAATCACAGAGAATTCAGGGAGAGAAGGAAGGCAATCTGTGGGCTGGATCCCAGGAAAAGGCTTTTGCTGTCAGGCCTGAGGAGAGGCCGTGTCCCGGGCTGGACAACCCCTGGTACACCTTGCTCTCTGCTTAGCCCGGAAATCAATCACAGTATTTTTCACACCCCCCAAAAATCAAAGTCTCGTATAGCTTTTTCAATCTGCCCGAGGTGCCAGGTAACGAAGAGGAAAGGATGAATCAGATGTAAGGCTACATCTTTGATGAAAAGCCCCCAGTTGTACAACGAGATGATGGTTTAACGGTCCCCATGATGTTTGCCTGACACCGAAGGGACTATTTTTGGTCTTTGTGGAGCAGGAATAGAATATCACAGGCAGATTCACAGGTATTTCGTGGTATAGGTCCATTCTGAGCATCTGAAAGTTTAATTCATGGGAGCAGTCTGGTTTTGGTGGGAGCGGTTTGTCTCATCATGCCTGATGACGGGGTTTGGGTTTTTTGAGAAATTAACACCAGAAAAGGTAGCAGAGGTAGCCAGAACTTAAATGGGACTTTCCACGCACCAGGCACTGCTCTCAGACATTTACACACAGCCATCCTATGAGGAAGATGCTGTTATTTTTCTGTGTTGCAGACAGGAAAACTGAGGGCAGGAAGATTAACTCACCAAGGTCACACAGCCGGGGTTTTAACATACCCACCTCCTTAAGAGCCTCAAGTCCTTTTATAATAAATAGACAAAAGAAAACACTGCACAGACAGCAGCAGAGGCTGTTAAATTCCTCACCCCTGACTGGGACATGATGTGGGGTGTATCTGCCAGTTCCTTTCTAAAAAATTTTATTTTATTGCAGTAATGAATATAAGAAAATTTGCTATTTTAGCTGTTTCTAAGTGTACCACTCAAGGGTATTAATTAATTTACAATGCTGTGCTCCTGTCATCACCGTCCATTGCCAAAACCTTTTCATCAACCGAAACAGAAACTCTGCACCCACTAAGGAATACCTCCTTGGGCTCCGTCACGCCCCAGCCCCCGGTAACTTCTAGTCTCTTTCCGTCTCCTTGGATTTGCTTATTCTAGACATTTCATATAGGTGGAATCATATTTGTTCTTTTGCACCTGACTTATTTCACTTAACATAATGCCTTCAAGATTTATCCCTGTTGTCACGTGTTAAAAGAATTTCATTTCTTTTAACGGCTGAGTAACATTCCATTGTGTGAATACACCACATTTTGTTTATCTGTTCATCAGTCGATGGAAACTTGGTTTGCTCCCACCTGTTGGCAATCGTGAATAATGCCGCTATAAACGTGGGCGTGCAAGGGTCTGAGTCCCTGCTTTCCATTCTTTTGAGCCTCTGGTTCCTTTTATAAATACTTTTGCATATATATCTTGTATCTCTAGTGTTACTTTTCATATTGCAAACATTTACATACAGATGGTCATATACGCTACATCTTTTCTGCAACTGGTTTTCTTTCTGTTGACATTGTAACTGTGGGATCTAGCCATGGCCACTTGACTGCACTGTCCAATTCTGTAGCCACCAGCCACGTTGGTGAAAATCAGCACAATGCCTTGTTAGATTTCTCAATATGGATTACATGTTGAAGTGACAATATTTTGGAAATACCCATTCAGATAAAATATATCACTAACATTAATTTCACCTGGGTTTTGTGCTTGCTTGTTTGTTTTCCTAACGTGGTTACTTGAAAACTGAAGATGACATTCGTGGCTCTCATTTACAGCTTGTGTCTAGTAGAGGGAGCTCATCCAGATCATCCCACTTAGCTGTCCTCAGTCTGGATTTTAATTAGTAAAGGAGGATGTCCTAAATCTGAATAATAATAACTAATATTTACTGTGCACAGAGACTTTTCTGAGGGCCTGGCATGTAATAACTCATTCAATCCCCCATGAAGTTGCATGAGATTAAGCAATTGTCAAAGTGAAGTTAAAGAAGTGTCCAGAGTCACGTGATGTCAAAGAGGCCGAGCTGGGCTGGGGAGGCCAGCAGCTGCCCCTGGGGCCTGAACTCGGAGCCATGAACTTGACCAGACAGGCCAAGAGAGAGTGCAAATCAGCTGGAGGACGCCATGACCAGAGAGCTCAACCCTGCGAAGTTTATAACAACATACTCTCCGGTGTATCAACGGAGCACCTGCCTTCTCTGACGTTTAACGGAGTGGTTATAAACAGACACGTTTGTTGTGGCAATTTCAGCTTCAAGGAAACCAGCTCTGGCAGTGTTTTTCTGACATCTGCTTGCAGTGTTATGAAGTCAGCTTTACTCTTGGCCACTAATCAAATTAACTATTTTTAGGGCAAATTGTCAATGCGGTATACTTGTCCATGCTTGCTATGTCTTTGATTTGTTTTTCTTTAGCCATATCTATTTATACCTGAAGTAGTTTTTTTTACAAGATATTCTGTCAAGGATAAAGTTAGGGATTGTAATTAAATTTATAAAGCAGCCTGGGAGAGGAAAATAGGGATATTATCGATGGCTAACCAACTGCCTCCTGAATTCTAAATGAAAACCTAACTCGTCTTTTGAGTACGAAGTTTCCAAACCGGAAGGGCTTGGAGTCAGGAAAGCTGCTCTACTCTCTCACTGTGTGTGCCTAACCTAACCGTTGTGCACCTCAGTTTACTCATCTATAAAGTGGGGCCACTACCATCTGTAAATTAGTATCTGAACTGTTATTTTGTTTTGCAAATTAAATGAGATGATGGTTGTAACTCAGCTCCTTGTACCAATTTTATCCTGTGATAACTGTGGTGACTGTTACCATTATTATCACTACTTCGACTACTCCTCCTATTACTATTATACCATTATTAGTTTCCAGAAGACTCCACAGGTGCACACCTGGTCTTATCGCAGAAGCCTTTGCCCTCCATTCTCTACCAGGACTCTTGAATTCTTCCTTTGGGGGAGATGTCCATGGTTAGAACGAAGAAAACTCTGCAGCCCTATCTCCTGTCCGTCCTCTCCCTTCTTGCTGAAGGGAGGGCCATTAGTAAAGATCCTCATTACACTCCCTGATATCCCCTCCCCACAGCACACTCTTGCTGCCCAAGGATCTGCCCCACGTGCACCCTCCCAATGCACCTGAAAATATCAGCACTGGCGCTTTTCTTGGCAGTGGCCACCTCATCCTCACACTCTTCTGCTCATCGTGTTGCCTGAAGGTGGGCCTGCTTGCCACTCCTTACTGCCCAGGAGCAGACTGAGGAAGGACAGACTATGCCTGCTTTGAGGTTTCCTAGTCCATATTTTCTTCCACTGACTTGCTAAGCCTAGAATGGGGATCCCCTTTCCCCAGAAACTTATTGTACGGCCTCCGTTTTTGAGGAGCATGGTCACAAGTCCACTGTGACGGGAAATTTCATGTGTTACCTTGGCTAGGTGTGGTATCTAGTTGCTTAGTCAAGCAAGCACTGGCCTGATGGCTACTGTGACAGCATTTTGTAGAAGAATTTGCAACTACAACAGTCAATTGCATCTATGGACAACTGCATCTACAATCAACAAGGGCGACTGTCCTTAGCAATGAGGGGAGACTCCTCATCCAATCAGTTGGACACCATAAAGGCAGAACTGATGATTTCAGAATTCAGAAGGAAGAATTTCTGCCTTTATGTTTTAGTTTCCTAGGCTGCTCCAGCAAATACCATGAAATGGGTTGGCTTAAACAATGGGAATTTATAGCTTACTGTTTTAGGCCAGGACAATGTCCAAAACAAGGCATCATCAAGGCAATGCTTTCTTCCGGAAGACCAGCTACTGGCAGTCCTTGGCTCCTCTGGCACATGGTGTCATCTACTGGTATCTCCTTTCTCTTCCAGATTTCATTGATTTCAGCTGTTTGCTTCCATGGCTTTCTATTTTTGTCTGATTTTCACTCTCTTATAAAGGACTCCAGTTTTAGGATTAAGACCTATCCTGAATGAGGTGGGTCACAACTTAACTGAAGTACTCATCAAAAGATCCTATCTATGATGGGTCCACACCCATAGGAATGGATTATATTTAAGAACATGCTTTTCTGGGGTGCAAACAGCACCAAACCACCACACTCTACTTCAGGCAGCCTGCTTCTCCTGAGGAAGTCAACCTCACGTTAATCAGAGTTTCCATTCTGCAGCCCACCCTACAGAGTTCAGATCAGCCAATCCTCACTATTGCGAGCCAATTCCTATAATAAATCCCAATATTTAGATATGCTGTTGCTCTGGAGACTCCTAACATACCCACAAAAGTCTCCCTCTTTAAACTAAGATTCTAGGAGGTCCTTGTGCAAATGAGAGACCCTGGGGTCAGCCACATGACTGATGTTTGAAGTCTATGCCCTTCAGACTCTGCCATGACCCTGAACTAAATAAGGCTTTAGAGATGAGGAAACTGGGATGCAGGAGCCCAAAGGCCTGGAGAGTATCTGATGCTGTTTTCCTTTGGATGAGCCAGTTCCCATCCCTTTGGCCTTGTATGGAAGTTGGGACAGCCCCCCATCCTCATTCCCAGACAATGGGCCCAGCACCTGTCATACAGCAGGTGCATACTCCATGTTTCTTGAGTTGCATTAGGTAGCACCGCCCTCCCCAGTCGCTGGTAACTTTGAGGGACCACAGTTGACGGTCTCTGCAGTCTTGGGGTGCAGTGCAGGGGTGGCTTGTGTGGCCTCTTCTCCGAGAGGCTCTGCGTGGTGGGAGCCGTGAGCCCTTCGCCTCTCAATGCCTGCAGAGCCCCATACCCCGCACACAGCAGGTGCTCAATAAACGTTGCCTCCTCTTCGTGCAGTGGTGCAGGAGACCTTTTCAGGGGGCCGAGGCCATGCCGAGACCTAGTTATCTCATGGTTTCCTGTATTCATTGCTTTTCTATCCTCGACGTCAGCAGAATAGAAATAAGACTGTGTTATTTTCGGAAATAAATCTCCCATTTCTGAGTATTTAATAATTGAGTTATCTTGACTCATAAGCAAATTCAGGCCACCCCAGACCCGCCAGCAACCTGTTGCCTAGCAACAGCTACCCCCACCCGGTCCGCGGTGCGCACGCGCAGAGCGGCCTCCAGGCCCCGCCCCCCCCGCGAGGCGCGCGGTGGTGACGTATGCGATCCGCGACGCTTCGGGCGGGTGGTGCCCTCCGGGTGCGGCCGACTGACCGACTGACCGAGCGCCATGGCCTCCAGCGGGGTGGCCGGCGGGCGCCAGGCCGAGGATATCTTGCCGCCGCCCGCCGAGCCGCCGCTGCCCGAGACGAAGCCGCTGCCGCCGGCCCAGCCACCGCCCGTCGCCGCGTCGCAGCCGTCGCCGGCGCCCAGGCCACAGTCCCCCGCGGGCGTGAAGGAGGAGGAGAACTACTCCTTCTTGCCCCTGGTTCACAACATCATCAAGTGGTAAGGGCCTCGTGGGGGACCCGCCGCCGCGCGCACCTCGTTCGGAGCCGAAGCGGCCTGGGCGCTCGGGGGCACGTCCCGGCTTTGCAGATGCGGAAACTGAGGCCCAGAGGGGGAGAGACCTTTCCCCAGGCCACCCAGAGGCGTTCCCGGCGTCCAGCCAGCGCCCTGAGCCCCTGGAGTGGCCCGGCCTTAACCATCTAGGAGCTAAACTCGCGGGCTTTGGAGTCGGAGTGCCCGCGTTTGCGCCCCAGCAGGGTTCAGTAAGCGAGTTAAGCCTCCGTTTTCTCATTTATCGTTTCGGGATAATAGACCCTTTAGTTCCTTTTTTCATTCAACAACAGGTAAGGATCTTTTTCCCTGGGTGGCAAGTGCTACCTGCTAGGGGAAGTTCGCAGTTAAAAAGAGCCAATGTTTCACCCCAGTATTTCTCACCAGTTGGTAGGAAAAAAAGTCATGAATATGATAGCTCCTAATTCAAAAGAATCATGAAAAGAAACAAAGACATGGAAGTTGCTGCACCAGATTAGAGCCCCTGATTTGAACTTTGTTCTATGGTGGTGTCAGAGGAGCGGTTGTCATCCTTTTGGCCAACCTTCAGGGTAGCCTGACTTTTCAAACTGACCTCTAAAAAGGAAAAAATATATATATCTCTGGACCCTCTGTTCACTTAGATGATTTTTCTTGTTATATCACTTAAAATATTTAGCCACATGATACTAGATATAAGCCTGTTATGGTTAAAACTCTTATTCACCCATTCAACCAAAACAACGAAATATGTTAAAACAAACTACCACTCTGGGAAAGTTCAAACAAACATTGATGTGCTCTGGGATGTTTTGCTGAAATGGAATTACTACTCACAACATGAATCTCTTGACTCTTTACTGACCAGACTCTTGAGCTCAGCCACCCCCAATTCCCTTGCCCTGGGGGGATGTGTTACTTGCACCGCTGTTCTCTTCAAGCAGCTGCAAAACCCTAGTCAGGCCCTGACTTCGATGGACTTCGCTTGGCGTGAATGCGTTCTTCATAGATGAAGGCAGGCTCTGTTCTTTTCTCATTGGCCTGTGACAGTCACAAAGCACTTCTTGGCAGCAAATGCAAATCCTGCAGTCCTGGCAGAAATGAATTAGAAAGGGATTAGCCAGATTAACCCAGATATATTTAATACCAGTTTTCAGAACTATCTTAAGTGAAAACACAAAACATAGAAATTCTCAGAGACACCTCTTGGACCCATAAGAGATGTTCTTGAGCCCCAGGAGAGCACTTGGTTTGGGCTGGCTTAAAGGTGAGGCAGTCAGGTATACCACAGAGAAAACTGGCTTCAAAGTCAGACAGTCCTGGGTTCAAATGTGTGTGCTGACGCTTGCTTGCTTTATAATCTTGGTAAATACTGAATCTTTTTAGGTCTTCATTTTCTTGTCTCTAATATGTGAAAAATGATGGGTTCGACTTTCAGCTCTATGACGTACTTGCTAGGTGATCTTGGGCAAGTAATGTAACTTCTCTGAGCCTCTTTTTCTGTTGTGAAATGGGGCTAATACTTCATAGGATTGTGATAAAGGTATACTCAAGGGAGACCTCCTGGGAAGGATGATGGGTGATCACATGTGATCATCTCTGATCCCTCTAAAAGGTTACCCAAGGGATGGATTTTAGAAGCGTAAAACCAAAAGAACAGGAGAGCATATGATTGCCACCAGGTGACAGCCAGCCCTGAGAAGGCTGCATCCCAAGCCAGAAGCAGTCTGCCTTTGACCAGGGCTGCACCCAAATCTCAGGAATTGGCAGTGCCAGGAATGGAGGGGAGGGATGAAGGTAGAGCCCACCGAGGATTGCCCAGAAGTCTGTTTAAGATTCCAGCTCTCCTCGGGCCTATCTCCAGATCTGGGCAGCCAGGTGACTCCTTCCACTGGGGTGGAGGATGAGAGGGTTATTTTTTCCTAGGGAAGAGTCAGCCTGGGGTCTCCTTCGAGCATCAGGGGGAGCTGTTACGAAAATCGGAACTGAGGGCAAGTTTGCAAACTGCATATCGGGACCCCCAGGGCTTCTTCCCCTACTGGCTTCTGGACTGGAGGCCGGTTTGCTCCCTGTCAGGCAGGACTGAGGAGACTGTGTCTCTGGGGGCCTGACACTTGGGCCACCCCAAGAATAGCCTCATCCAGTCATGATGTGCTCAACTTGATACCCAGAGCATCCTCTGGGCCTTGTAGAGCTTTACTCTTCATCCTGTACTGGATAGCCAAGGTCACTAACCATTTGGAAAAGAAAAAACCCTGTAAGAAAAATGGGACAAAACAGAAGAATGGAAAACCACATGGAGGGAGCAATATGCTCTGAGAGATGAAGAGAGCGTGTTACTGGGAAAACAGGTTAGGATCCAATTTAAAATATTGTATAGGCATATATTTGACTTCCTAGGCTCATGAGGGAAAGACGTGGGACATAAGGGGCAGGTGGGAGTGGGCATGAGGAGCAAGGGAGCAGCTGCCTCATTATGCTGGAAGAGTTGGAAGGCCGGGTGGGAGGTGGCAAAACCTAGTCCTCAAGTACAAAAGGGGAAAGTGAGGCAGAGTGTGGAGGAGCCTGGGAGCAGGCACGCGGCCAGCAGCAGGCCTGGGGTGGGCTCTCAGTTGGCCTTGCCAGGGCGAAGAACCCACAGCAGGGAGGATAGTGGGTGCAGGGCACAGTCCCTGAGGGATAGGGAGCTGGTGTGGCTTTCGAGTCAGGGTGACCTGCACAGATCGTGGCTGAGGTGGCCTCCCACGTGGTCCTCGGACTCTGTCTGCTCCTGCCCGGGGGACAAATGGGGAAGTAAAAGCTCCTGTAGTGACTTGAGCCTTTCTTGTTCTCACGGGACTGCAGAGTGCCACATCACTAAGGTTTCTTTAAAAAGGTATTTAATAAAAGTAACAGTTGCCACTCCACAAGTACAGAAAGGTACGAAATGAAAAAGTGCCCCTTCCCCCACACCCCTTCACCAGTAGTAACTGCTGTTAATGCTCAAGTATCCTTCTAGGAATTATATATGCATATTTTTTCAAAATACCGTATACAAACTGAGATCATACCATACATTGCTTTTTCACTTAGTCTATTTTGGAGCCCATGAAGATCTCCCTCCCAAGGCAGCTGCAGAAAATTCTGTTTTGTGACTGCACCATGGCTGATGCCACCGGTCCCCTGTTCATGGACTTTTAGTGTTTTTCTAATTTTTGCTGGGATTAGCAGTGTTGGGTTAACAACTTTGCATGTGAGTGACTTTATTATGAGATAAACCCTCAGCAGTAGAATTGCTGAGGTGGTTGTTTTTTGTTTTTTTTTTTTTATTTTGATAGCTTTTGCTAAATTTACAGTGTTACATCTTTTTAGCTAACTCCTTCTCTAAAACACAGTTCTGTAGACTGATCTGCTTCAATTTACCAAAAAATTCTATTAATCTAAAATGGCCTATAAATCTGCCACCCAGAAAACATTAAAAAAAATTAAAGTTGTTTATGTATTCAAAGGTATTAAATTCATAGATATAAAATGGAAAGCAAACATCTCCCTCACCTCCCAGTTCCCTTACTGGCCCCCAAACTGCCTAATACGCCCTTCTGTGGATATGCCGTGGTTTTTTTAAACAGTTCCCTGCTCAAGGACACTTGAGTTTTGCAATCGGTGGTGAATGAATGCACATCCTTGTAATGGGATCTTGATGAACCCTTGGGAAACCCTGTGGGTTGAACTTCTGATTGTGGGATATGAGAATTTAAAATTTGGATCATGATTTGAAAATTCAGGAAGAATTTTGAACCAATGTATGCTTCCACCAGCAGTATATTTGTTTCTTTTTCTCATACCCCTGCTAGCACTGTTAAACATTTTTCAATTTTTGTTAATCTGATAGTTCCAAATTTTATATTGTATTGATTTGCATGACATTTATTATAGTGGATAAGCCATCCTTTCATATGCAATTTCATGTCATTAGTACCTGTCCCCTATAAACTGCCCATTTTTCTACCAGGTCATTTCTCTTTTTATGAGCTCTTTGTGCAGTCAGGAAATTATTTCTTTGTCATGTGTATTGGGCAAAAATATTTTCCCCAAATTGTTGTTTTCCTTTTAGCTTTTTTTTTTTTGGTTTTTCCAAAGCATACGATTTTACGTAGTCAGATTTGCTAAGCTTTTCCTTTATGCCTTGCAGTTTAGGTCCTAGTTAGGAGAGCCTCCCTCTCTACAATTATAGATATTTATGCTTGCTTTTCTATAGAACTTTTATGGTTTTGTTTTTTACTGTTAACTCTTTGATGCTTCTGGAATTCATTTTGCTGTAAAGAGTAAGGGAGGACTTAGCATTCTCCCAGTCACCAGTCGGCCGATTATCCACTGCCATTTCTTAAGTATTCATTATTTTCTCCATTTGGGTGCCACCTTTATCAACCCCTAAATTTCCGTCTGTTTTCTTGTGGACATTCTGTTCTTCTCCAGTACCAAACTGGAGAATTCTTCCATCTTCGTGGCACAGTGAGTTACCTCGTGAGGCAGTGCTCCCTCCTTTGTCTTCTCAGCATCTGCCTCTGGACGCTGGGCCTTTCCCTCGTGTTTCCTCGGGGCCCGAGCTGCATGGCGCTTTTGGTCAGTGGGACATTTAGTGTTTATCTGCTGCTTTGCTTCCAAACCTACTGACACTGCTCTTTGTCCAGGCTGTCCGACTTCGTTTGGGGTCTTATAATCGCTTCTTAATTCACGTCTGCCTTTATATTCTCTGTAATTCCTCCTGGGTGTGTCTTCAGGTTCATTTTTCTCTCCTCAGAAATGCCCAGGGCTCCCTGTTCCTCCCCCGTGGAGCCCAGACGCTCATCCCTCCCTCCAGGGGTCTCCGCAGACCCTGGAACAGGTCACTCAGGCGCACCTGCCTCTGCCCACTGCTGTCTGCGGAGGTGCCTTCCTCCAGCTCACACTACCCAGGTCCCCTGCCAGGAAGGCCTCCCTGCCCTCCTGTGCCCGCAGAGGGCTGCGGACTCTGAGGCCCCTCCAGTGCCAGCCCCACTGCCAGCACCCCCGGCCCCCACGCCCAGGACACCACTGCCCGGAGCTATGGGGAGCTCCATGGGGCACCTCCTGGCCCCGCACGCTCTTTCTCCTGCCGAGGGAGCGATTAAGGCTACACGTTTCTGTCATCTTTACAGAATGGGGAAAGGGAAAAGAGAATTCTTGGGGTTCTTTGCCCATAAGAGAGGTTATAAATCTCAATCTTTGAGACCTTTGTTAGTATATTCAGGAGCCCCACTGTGGAAGTATACATGATGGAGGAGGAATGAATTGAGGCCAGTTCGACCAGGGAAAGTTATGCTCATAATATTTTTTTTCTTCCCACTTGGCAAATCTAATCTGAGTCTGGAACTTCGTCTCCCAGCCTAGGAATTCCGAGGCGCAGTTATTACTGCCCGGAGCTGCGGTTTCAGCTCCCCAGTGAAAGGATTCAGGCAATGTGGGTGCTTTTCAATTTTTTTTTAAATTAGATTTTTAAATTCTTTGCATTTTTCTGGGTTGCTGGTAGGTAGCGAGGAGCCCCTTTGGCCCCGCGGAGGTGGTTCAAGTGTGAGCACATGGCTTGTCCTTGAGCTCCTGGCCCACCCGCCTCCCCCAGGCCCCTTGTTGCTGGGAGGGTCAGCAGGACCTCGTCCGCGGGGATGGATGGTGCTGCCCTGCTCTCCCCGCGCCAGCCTCCTTGTCTGCCCGGCCCCCACACCAGCCGAGGCCGCGCCAGCCTTGCTGCAGGGGATGCCCCCCATCATCAGCTGGGTTCCCGTAGGCAAGTCTGCCGCTCCCACCAGGTCCATCAGAGGAGCGAATGCCTGGAGAGCGAGTGGTTGTGGGCTGTCTGGAGGGATGGTCTTGGGCCCACTTGGACACTGGTTCCCTCCTCTGCCACTTCCCTCCTGGTCACGTGCCCTGCCCTGTGCCGAGCACCTGCTGGGCTCCCCTGGCCCGGAGGCTCCACAGAGGCAGCATTCCCACGCCAGCAGCTGGACCAGATGTGCTTGCAACATGCCCTGGGAGAGAGTGAGGCTGGTGGTGAGGAACCCCGGGGAACCAAGCCTGGGAGAGCCCGGGGCTGCTCGGCTGGACTGGGTGGGGGGCCGCCTTCATGGGGGGGGGAGCCAGGCGGGCATTTTTTTTTAATGAATTTTATTTACACACATTCCACACTCCATAGTCACCAAAAACATTCACCCTCTTCCCCCATCCCTTCCCCTCTCGCCTACTCCCCATCTCCGTGAATTTGCTGTTTTTAGACATCTCCCACAGCTGTCATCATACAATTTTGTGCTTCTGTGTCTTGCTTATTTCACTGAGCACAGTGTTTTCAAGGTTCTTCCATGTTGCGCCTGTCCCAGAACATTTTCTTTCTTGTGGTCGGACAATATTGCATTGGATGTATGGACTACATCTTGTTTCCAGCTGAACTTTTTAAGCAGCCCTGTGATTTGGGTCTTGTCAAGGTCGCAGGGAAGTGGGCTTTGAAGGAGGAGAGAACCTGGTTCTACAGGGAAGCGGCGGCAGTGGGAGGAGGCAGGGCAGACTTGGGGTCCCCAGGCGGTGGCGCTGGAGGCCCTGGTCCTGAATGGGTGGCAGCAGCCGGGATGGCAGGCTTCCAGCTCACGGTGCTGCGTGGAGGGTGGTGCCATTGCCTGTGACAGGCGTGTTGGGAGGCAGGTGGTGGGTTCCACTTGGGACATTCACAGGCACCCGCCCCCAACTTCAGGGAGAAGACCCTTGGTAGCCATTTGCATCTCGGGGGCTGGCATTCAGCTTGGGGGGCTCGGAGGAGGCCTCGGCATCTGAGGAGGGGAGTAGTTGAGAGCAGTTAGGCAAATTTGGTAGAGCACTGATTTCTTTCAAACTTCTCTTAGCAGCAGTGCCCTTTGTTGCTCCTCCTTAAACAGAATGCCTCTCACGTGCGAGCTGCGTGCAGAGAGCAGTAGTCGTGGGCGTCACAGCCCCTCTCGCGAAGGCCCCTGAGGTCCTGGCAGGGCTGGAGCAGAGGAACAGGAAGGCCCGACCGATAAGGAGCAGCCGAGGCTGGGGCGTGGCCGGTGCTCTCACCCACTCTCCCCACAGGTGCACCTGGGCACAGCTCTGTGGGAGGGTGTCTTGGTGATTTTAATGTGCATAACCTTTGACCCAGAAGCCTCACTTCTAGGAAATGATCTTGCAGAAATGCACAAATGTATAAAGATACGGGTGCAGGATGTTCACTGCCATTCCAGTTGCAGTGGTGATAAATGGCAAGCACCCCAGATGCACTTTGATGGTGGGTGCAAATTCTTATCAAATAATTTAGCTGCATGATTGTGTATGTGTTAACGTGGAAAGATGCCCAGGTTGTGTTGTCGAGTAGAAAAAGCAAGACGTGGGGCTGTGTGCATAGGACGATCACATGTCAGTAAAAATAAATAGCAAAAAGTTAGGCGTGTGTGTGCTGTGGTGTGATAAGTGGTAATCTAAGATAGCGTACATCACGTGGTAGCAGAGGTTGTCTCTGGGACATGGGACTAGAGGAACTTTTCATTTTCTAAACCTTGGCTGCCTGTCATTTTTAATTTTTTTTCCCCAGAAACATCTCTTGCTGTTGCAATAATAATAATCCAACTCTCTTAAAAAGATGGAAACCCCTGAAGGTGGAGAGCTAGGGAGAGGCCTCGGGCAAAATGCTAAGCAGCTCTGAGAACCGGCAAAGGAAGGGCCACGGGGACAGGCCTGCGGGTGGGTCACGTGGGCCAGGGGTGGCACGTCAGGCCTGGGGGTGGTGGATTTTGAGGAGGGAGGAATGGGCAGGTGAGTCACCCACCGTGGAGGGGTCCAAAGGGGTGGCTTCGGTTTGGCAGCAGGGGTGTGGACCTGAGTGGGGAGCTTGGCTTCACATGGACAGGGCGCTGGAAGTCACGGGCAGGGGAGCCGGCACAGTCCTTTGGCTTCTGAGTCAACAGTGGACAGGCTTGTGCTCTGGTTTGCGACTTGGGGTCCCGGCACATCTATGCTAAAGAAGAAAATCGGAGCCTGGTTGTTAGACGTCTCCCTCAGCCCTGCATCGTGTTGCCCGGGTCCAGCGGCACCTGCACAGATGTCTGTGTCAGCTGCTTCTGAGACACGCAGATCAGACGGCTGACCCCCTAGATGTTCACAGGTCAGGGGGCTTTGTCCCCAACCGCTGTGTGGCATCTGTGGCCCACTGTCAAACCGCATGGGGGGTGGCCCGAGTGCCCCACCTGGCTCTGGTTTGGACACTTCCCCCTCTCCTGACCTGGCCTGGTCTCTTTTTTTCCCTTCTAAAGTTGGATGATGACTAACAGGGAGTACAAAGGCAGGCCCACTTAACGTCTGCTTTCATTCCCGCGGTATCTGGGCCAGTCCCTTTTCTTTGGGTTTGACTGTTTCACCGTCATCCGGCCTAGCAGGTTCCCACTTGGCTGGAGCCCGGTTGCTGAATAGAGTGTTTTCCTCGCCCCGGGAGTTCCATGCTGTTTACCTCCTGCATGTGGGGCTGGCGCAGCAGCTGGCAGAGTGGGCTTCCTCCAGCGGCCTCCTTTCAGGCCGGCTCCCCACAGGCTTTCATACGCTCCTGACTGATTTATCTTAAGACTGTCTCTTGATCAAGAGTTCACCAGGTAAAGTGTGGACACCCCTTAGGAGCTGGGGATTTTCAGAAGTGAGCATCTTAAACGTGGCCCTTTTTGTACTTTCAGATTTCAGTTTTCTTTAGGGTCAGGCCACATTGGCCTCAGGAACTGGATTATCACAAGTTCCCTTTCGCATTCTTATTTTAGGTGTTTATTTGTTTTTACCTGGTGCTTTCAGTCTTGTGATATGAATCAGTTTTCTTAAAACTGTATTCTAATTTCAAAGCACCCTTGAGACTTAGATTTGTACCCAGTGTGCTGACACATGTGCATGCAAGGGAGTGAGTTCACAAGACCTGGTGGTTTCTGCTTGGAGCTCTGGAGCCCAGCTGAGACCTAGAAGAATTAAAATGAAAGATGCTCCCTGTTTGTTTCCTTTCAAGCGACTGGCAGTTCTCATGTGACCCACGTCCTCCTCCTAGAAATCAGGGTAGGGTGGGCCATTGATTGTCCCTCTATAAGTGGTTGGCTGGCCGTTTCCCAAAATAGATGATTGATTCTCTGCATCCTGCCTTCTGAGTTTAGAGCTATCGATAAATCGATAAATCGTGAGCACATAGTGGTGGCTCTTTGATTTGCAAAGTGCACAACGTAACCATCGTCAGGAAAGACAGCTATTCTGTCTGCGTAAACCAAGAAATGAATAGTAAACATGAATTAGCACCATCTG
This sequence comes from Bradypus variegatus, assembly GCA_004027775.1. NCBI lineage: Eukaryota > Metazoa > Chordata > Mammalia > Pilosa > Bradypodidae > Bradypus > Bradypus variegatus. The sequence goes on from PVKY010000473.1 coordinate 30,921, forward strand.
GTTTGAGATTTCCTACTAGGGAGGAATATTAAAAATAAAAAAAAAGAGACCATTGACAGTTCTCCCCTTTTCTGCCTCAGTGGCTTACTCTAGAACAGCTTACTAGAATAGGCTTTTAGGTTTTCATCTCAACTGCTTGCTTTCTTGTTTTCAAAAGCTCATCCCATCCACTTATTAACTTTTAAGAAAACATATAGGAGCACCTTATAAGCTATTTCTTTGATCTGAGGTAAGGGCTTTTGTTTCATTGTTTTGCTTTTTTTGTTTTTAAGTTAGTAGTGAAGGGAAGCAGGGACCTCCAGGCAGCTGATGAGAGCTGTGAGAGTAAGTGGATGAGCTTGGCCTGAGAGCAAGGAGTTTATTGCCAGGATAGGAGGCCATGGACCTGCTGGACAATTTCCAGTAGCTTTTAACTAATTTAAATTTTACGAACATCCTTGTGGAAACTAGTCTTTACGTTAACAGGTTTGAGCATCCCAACCATAGCTAAGATTAGCTCTTGCTGGCTCATAGTCCGGATTGGCGTTGGAATGACTCCAGTTAAAAGAATACAGTATTGCAGCACATTTTGCTTGACCTTCGTCACCTGATGGTTGGTAATGGTTGGTTTCTTCATTCATTCAACAAACATTCAGAGACAACTTGTCATACATTCATTCTTTTGTGTTTTTTTTTTATTAGAGAAGCTGTGGGTTTACAGAGCAGTCATATATAAAATGCAGGGTTCCTGCACACTCACCGCCCCACCAGCAACACCTTGCACATTAATTCTTTCAGCACGTTTCTCGGGTGCTGCAGTGTCCTGGGAAAACAGGTGTGAGTGAGGCAGTCAGTCCCTGCTTTCATGGGGCTCAGCATTTGTTGACGGCCACAGATTTTAAGCAGATGATTCAGGGAGCATGATGTGCGCTCTGAGGGGTGCATGGGCTCTGATCAGGCCCAGGGGCTCCAGAGCTGTGAGCTTCCCCCTGCTTCTCCTGAGCGTCCAGCTCATGCCAGACAGTGTGCCGGAGACACGAAGCCCTGCCCAGAGAGCCGGCCCTGCCCTCGGGCACCTCACAGCCTGGCCGGGGCTAGGAGAGAACCAAGTGGCCCTGAGGCTGGGAGGTGCAGCCGGGGTGTGGGGCGTGGGGAGGCGAGGCCTGAGCTGTGGATGTAACCGCTGCCCTCTGCCCTCTGCCCCCTGCAGCATGGACAAGGACAGCCCGGACATCCAGCAGGACCTGAACGCCCTCAAGGCCAAGTTCCAGGAGACGCGGAAGCGCGTGGGCACCATGGCCGGCATCCACCTGAGCCCCGAGCAGCAGCAGCAGCAGCTGCACAGCCTCCGGGAGCAAGTCAGGACCAAGAACGAGCTTCTGCAGAAGTACAAGAGCCTCTGCATGTTCGAGATCCCGAAGGAGTAGAAGGGACAGGCCTCCATGGCCCCCCACAGCCCCCTTGAGCGGTTCCCTTGTGCCCTGGCTCTGACCGTTGTTGCCGAGCAGGGCGGGGGCTTGGCAGAACCCGGCCCTGACCCGTGGGGGTGTCGTGCTGGGCTTGTATTTGTCCGTGTGTCTGGATGCTCCCAGCTCCAGGGCCTGCTGGTAGGAGTGGGGGCGAGCCCGGAGGCCGCCCCTGCTCTGGGGAGGGGCCACGTGCTGGGTGTTCTGGTCAGAGGAACCAGTGGAAGAGCCCCTGGGATGACAGGTGCACCTGGGTACCTGTGGCTCCCCTGCGCAGCTCCTGGCTCTGAGACACATGCGCTGCACCTTGGGTGCCTCCTGCCCACGCTCCCCTGGCTGGGATTTCACCTGGTAGGAGCGTGGCGGCTGTGAGAGAGCGGGCCCTGTTCTGCAAGATTGCAGGGTGGCTTTTCCCCTGAAACAGTCCGTCCGTTCATGTTTGAGCAAGGGGGTGTCACTGGGCCAGTTGGGGGGGTGGGGAGGGCACAGGGTCAGCCCAGAGCCCTACAAGGCTACCTGCCACCCACCCCATCTTCTCACCTTCAGCTCTCGCCTCCTTTAGCTCCTTGGGGCAGTCATTCCCTGTGGCAGGACGGCCAGAGCACCCCAGGCCTGGGGAGCTGCCCACGCTGGATGGGGCCGTGCGCTCTGTACCGACTAAAGAAAACGTGCTTGCAGGCAGGCCGGTTGCGCCTCTCCTGGAGTTTCAGATTCATATTGTCCTGGTATAAAAAACCGTTTCCTCCTCTGGCCCTCTCACTGCAGTCAATGGCAGATGTGCCCTGCACCACAGACACGCAGAGTTCAGGGTGTTCTTTTCCTTCAGAGAAAGGCCATCAGCCTGACAGTTGCAAATGTTCTGCCTCCGGGGCTGACAGTGTTCTAGTCGGTTCTGCAGGGATGGGGAGCCGGACCGGGAAGCAGGCAGCCAAGTTCTAGCTCTTTCACGTTTGTGAGCCCCCCACCTGTTTCCCCAGCTCCACCCTGACCGCTCCCAGACAGGACGTGCTGTCTCCACACCCTTCCCTTGCCCAGTTGAGGTAAGGGCAGTTCCCTCCCTGGCTGAGGCGAGAGGTAACCGAATAGTGCTTAGATCTGGAAGCAGGCCCTGCCGGCCGACCTGCATGGCAGGGATATCGGGTACAGTTTTCTTGGAAGGTTCTGTGCGTGCTGCCTGCAGCCACCTGGGCTGCTCCGCTGCACCTGTCGGGGGATGGTGGGCACCCACCCCCACTTGGGTGTCAGCAGTTTGGGACGGAATGGCAGGCTCAGAGTTGAAGTGGGTGACTGCCTGGGAGAGCCCTTCTGCCTCGGACTGTTACTTAACTGAATCAGTTATTTTCTAGACATTTCAGAGCAGCATGTGGGCCGGTTTTAAGGCTCCGACCACATACCGTGAAACACGAAGCACAGAAAAGCACAAGCCCATCAGGGGTCTTTCTGCTGAAACAGTCAAGGGGCCCTTTGCAGGGGCCAAGAGAGGCGGAAGTACCCCCAACCCCCATGTTTGCAGAAACTTCGTGGACTGGACTTCTTTCTGATGTTTTGATTTGTGCCACTTTTTGAGTGTAAAATTAAAGAACTTCTGCATTAATGTCTTTCTGTTATACTCTGCTCTGTTTTTGAACTGAGATTCTGAGTAGGTGCCTCATCTGGATGGTTGAGAGGAAAATATGCAGACAAGAAATGTCAAAAACCTCTGCTCCCTGCCCGGTCCTCAGCACATCTGCCAGCCAGCCCAGCGGGAAAGGACAGCCCCTCAAGAAAGGACGGCACCCTGGCCCCGGCCACACGGCGCTGCAGTGGTTTGAGGAGGTCTGTTCTGGCGGAGAGAGGCCCTCGCCAGAGGCTGATGTTCCCCTTGGAGAGCCATCTTGAACACCCCTCGCAGGCCTGAGCACCCTCCTGCAGCCACCAGTCAGTTGGGTGGTGGGGTGCCAGGCACTTGCGCCAAATACTTTACAAACGCCGCACAGAGAGGGCAGGGGCTTGGCAAGGGGGACTTGCCCTGTGTTTGCACAGATCTGAGTGGCAGAGAGACCCCTGAGCCCTCAGCCACCAAGAGAAAGGTCAGGGAGAAGGCAGGGCCTCGCAGCCTGGGAGGCTGGGTTTGCTGGCCTGGAGCCCCAGGCCCACTTCAGTCTGGTGACAGAGCGGCAGGTGCCCACTTGCCGACAGGCACTGGGGCGCACGGGTGTAGGGAGGTAGGAGCTGCTCTCAGGAAACCGCAGACAGGGCCCTTGTGACAGGCAGGTGTGGGCTAGAAGAGGCCTCTGCTGGAGGATCTGAAAGCTGGTTTTGTCCCAGCGCTCCCAGTCCCCAAACAGCAGGGCCTCGTCCCACTTGGCCACCCAGGTCCTGGGAGGCCCGTCTTCGGCAGCTTTTCTAGAGACGCTCCTTCCGTGACTGCCAGAGCTGTCTTCAGAAGGCAGGGTTTGTTTTCAGGTTCTGGGGTAGTGGAAACGCAGCCCCTTCCCTTCTCCCCATCCTTTCTCCCTCAGCCATTTTCTAAAAGCAAACAGCCAGGTTTTACATTTTTAATTATTTTATTTTAATATTAAAAAAAATAACTTGAAAACTGTTTTACACACGCACCGTATAAAACATCTGGATGAAGCTTTGTTCATGTCCACAATGACACCATAACTACCAGTAAAGTGCAAGTTTTAGTTTTCTTGTTTTGTTTTTTCCTTTTTGCAGTGTCACTCACACATGTAAACAAGTTGCCCGGTTACGGTTTGAACCCGCGCCCCAGAATGGTTTCTGGAGGGCAAAGGCTCTCCCTGTGAGGGCAGATCCCAGACGGGATTCCCCTTGGTCCTGACTCAGTTTCTCCAAGCCCAACAGTAGTTGATTAACCCCCTGCCCCCCCCCCACTCTCCTGGTTCGGTCTTTGTGAAAAACCCGACAAATTCACCCTCTGCTGGGCCCAAGGGTCCCCCAAGTCGCGGGGGTGGTGGGGCAGCCATGGCGAATCAGAGGCGAGGGGCCCGGCGCTCAACCAGCTCTTTCTTCCAGCTCAGATGATCGTCCCTTCTCGGTTCCGTCGCGCCTCCCCCGGGCGCGGGGCCGGGGCCGAGGTGGGAGGAGGGAAGGCGCCTCCGCGGCCCCGGGCGCACGGCCGGCCAGGGCGCCGGGCGTCACGTGAAGACAAAGCGGGCCCGCTGGGGCCCCTCGGGCAGGCGGCAGGGGCCTAGCTGATGACGCAGCGCGCCTTGGCCTTGGCCTGGCCGCCGCCGCGGGCCTTCTCGCGGATGTACAGCAGGTCGCTGTGCACGCTGGGCCTGCGCGCGAACGGCGCCACGATGCCGAAGGCGTCGCCTGGGTCGCCGCCCCCGCTGCCCGCGCGCAGCAGCTTCTTGTCCCGCAGCGCCTGCTTGTGCAGCACGTCGCAGTACTGCACGGACACCTTGCGGTGCAGGTCCGGGCTCATCTCGCTGGGCAGCTTGGCCATGGCGAAGAGCGCCCGGAACATCTGGCTCAGGCTGCTATTTTTCTTGGCCGAGACCTCGAAGTAGGCGCAGCGCCGGAGGTCGTCGCCCACCAGCTGCTGGATCTCGCGCGGGTCCACCTCGCGGTAGAAGTCCCGGTCACCCTTGTTGCCGCAGATGACCAGCGGCACGGCCACGTTCTCCTTGGTTTTGTTCTTGAGACAGGACTTGGTGTCCAGGATCTGCTGCTTGAGCCTCTGCACCTCCTCGAAGGAGTCGCGGTTGTCCAGGCTGAACACCAGGATGAAGACGTCTCCTGTGGGGGGACAGAGCGAGGGAAGGGAGGAGGTGAGGGCGGCTGCCGGGGAGACACGGCGGGCCGATCTGGGGGCTGCCCGGACGCGCGGGGCGCGGCCCCTCTCCAAGCGCGCAACTTGGCGTGCCGCAGGAAGGGCGGACCGCGCGCCTCTCCCGGGCGCCCTCGGACCTGGGGCTCCCCGGCCCTGCCCCAGCCCCGACTCCCACCCCCGCGGCCGCCCCGGGGCTCTCGGCGCGCGCAGCCCGGCGGCCCCCTGCTCACCTGTGAGGATGGAGAGGCGCCGCATGGCGGGGAACGGGTGGTTGCCCGACGTGTCGAGGATGTCCAGCTGGTAGACCTCGCCGCGGATGGAGTAGAATTTGCGATGGAAGTCCTCGATGGTGGGCGTGTAGGTGTCCTCGAAGCGGCCCGTGAGGAAGCGCGACACGATGGCCGTCTTGCCCACCTTGGACGACCCGAGGACGACCATGCGGTAGCAGTTCTTGGCCGGGACGCTCAGCTCCGGGTCGCTCGGGCACATCTTCTTGATCATCGCGGCCAGTTTCATTTGGCGGAGGGGCCGCGGGGGCGGGCGCGGGGCCGAGAGAAGCGCGGGGCGCGGCCGGGAGGCGACGGCTGCGGCTCGGCTGCGGCTCGGCTGCGGCTCTGAGGGCTCCGCGGCTCGGGCGCTGGGGCTGAGTGCGCTCGCTCTGGCTCTCCGCGCCCCGCCGCCGCCTTTATCTGCACCCGCGCGCCCCGCCTCAGTGCGTCACGCCCCGCGGGCAACAGCCGGGGGGAGGGGGGAGCGCGGGCCCCAGCCGCTCCCGGCCCACCTCCGCCTCCCGCTGCACCTGCTCCGGCTCTGTCTGACGCGGGGAGGAAACCGAGTCCCGGGTCTGGCTGGGCGGCGGGTAGGGGCGCGCGGACCCTGCGCCCTTCCACTGCACCTGGCTCAGCGGTCACCGGGCATCGGGGGGTGGGGTGGGGGAGGCCCTGTCGTGGCTCTGCCTCTACCCCTCGGTGACTTCGGGCTAGGACCCCTACCCCGCCGCATGCACACCTGCACATACACTCATTTTCTTTGGGCCTCAGTTTCCCCCAAAGAATAGCAATAGTAAATGAGTGCTAGTGGCGGCGTTTGCCGGGTGCTTTCCAGGTGCCAGGCACTGTGCCCAGCGCTTTACGCACCTTTCCTCCTAAAGTTCTAGGAACCCAGTCCCCAGCCCCAGCTGCAGCCCCCTCCCCAGGCCCGGCCCCCGCCCAGGCCCAGCCCCAGCCCCCTCCCCAGGCCTGGCGCCGCCTGTTCCCGGGGGAGCAGCCCGCGGCGGCCTCTGGCTCCGCGCGCTCTGGCCGCCAGAGGGCGGCAGAGGGCTCCTCCCGTGGCTCCGGGGAGGCAGCGGGGGGCAGGCGCGGGGCTGGATTGGGGCGAGGTGCCCAGGGTTTGGGGTCTCAGAGGAGCCGGCCGCGGGCCTTAGGGCGCCAGGCTGAACTCTTGCAGGGGCCGCCCCCATCCCGCCCACCTGTGGTCCTGGCTGCTCTCCCCCTCCTCCCCCACTCATGGCATTAGGGCCTTTAGTGTCTCCTTGGGAAGCTGTGGCTCAAAGCTTGGAAGGAGTGAGCCAGGAAGGCCGTGAGAAGACGACTCAGCCTCCTGAATCCCCTTCCGGGGATGACTTGCTTCTCCTTGGTGGGATTCTGGCTTTGTGTGGGGCTGAGAGGGAAACTGAGGCAGGGCAGCCCCTCACATCCTAGCTGCCCTAGCCAAAGCAGATTGGAAAGCGACATCTGTAGGGAAGAAGGGGCTGTGGAATGCTGTGTGGCTGTGCCCAGTCTCTTGCCTTCTCTGGGCCTTGGTCTTCTCCGCTCAGGCGGAGGCTCAGCTGCTGTGATTGTCAGTGAGACAATGTAAGTGCGTCCGAGAGCAGGGCCTGGCATAACACTCCCAGTAGTAGATGACCCACCAGGCCCTGGGGGCCGCGAGAGGGGGGGGTGCTCAGGAGCAAACCGCTGGTTGATCAGTAACTAGGAGAGGGAGGACTTGCCGGAAGGCCCAGAAACAGGCGGCCTGGAGCTCGCTGGGCCTGAGCTCATGACAAAGCCGTGCTTCCCCCAGGGACCCCTGGCTGGTGGGCTGTGCGTCGCTTTGGGTCTGATTCTGGAGAAACCCAGAGAGCCACTAGCTCGTGACACATGCACAAACATACCCTCTTGCACAAATGCACACCCACATGCATGCTTGCAAACACAAGTGCAACAGGGCACATACTTGCACAAATGTGCAACACATTTGTGCACACAAGTGCAAATATACTCACACTTGCACAAATGTGCAATGCACACATGCATGCAAGCACACATTCTCCATGCACACAGGTCTTCACCACGGGTACATGGTGAAGGCAGCCACCACCACCCTCTTGCTCCTCTTGCTGTTGGCAGAGGGCCTGGTTAAGAAGGGAAAAAACAGGAAACTCGACACCGGGCAATCTCAGCACGGGCGAGGGAGGGCCCAGAATAGTCTCCGAGTCCAGCTCTTCTCCTAATGACCCAAGATTCCTGCAAAATCTCACGCCCTCTGCAGAAGAGCGACAGCTCCCAGCTCCCCAGTAGAGGGCTGGTTACCCGCCTGGCACTGATCTGTTGATGCTTTCCTTCCTCGTGGCAACTTGAGGGGCACAAACTGTTGCTCTGTCTTACGGATGAAGGGCGGTGACTTGCCCGGTGCCCCTGCTTGGAGCTGCAGCTGCCTCCTCATGGCCCTGTCCCCCAGTCCGCACCCCTGGGGCTCTGCCCTCGGCACTCACCCCTGCTGGGGGCTTCCCACTTCTCAGCCAAGCCAGACACCACTTCCCAGAACTTACTTCTTCCTCCTCACTTCTCCCTGCCTGGGTGTTGCTGTCAATGAAAGGCCTCAAGACTGTTCCAGGGCTCCAAGCTTGAGTCTTGGTGTAATTTATGCAGGAGTATTTGACAAGGATCTGAGGTGGTCCCAGTGTCCCCCACTCCACCCCTGCCCTGCTCTCCTCCCGTCTGGGTTTGCAGCCCGGGGGGTGCCCCTGAACAGTGGTGCAGGGTGCTCACTGCAGAGGGGCCCGCCAGGGGAGCAGTGGGGATGCCGTCCGGGCACGGGCTGCATCACCCCCGGTCAAGGGGCCCCCTCTTCTGCCTCCCACCAAGGCCCCGTGGGGGCAGTGAGTTACGATGGCTCCCAGGTGTCACCGCCGGCCAGGACCGGGAGGAAGTTCCCCCACCGTCCTGGTCCTCTGGGTCCACGTCTTTGGATGAGGTCAGAGGGCCCCAGGGTGGCGGCTCAGTGGGCACAGAGCTCCCCTCCTCTGCGCCACGCCACTCCCTGTCCCTGCAGCTGGGAAGGAGCAGGCAGGTCCTGGGCTCCCAGCCCGATGCCCCCGGCCCGTCCGAGGCCCGTCGCCCTGCTCCGGGGCACCAGGTTTTGAAGGACGTCCAAGGAAGCCGCATTTGTTCACCACCGCCCACAAGTCGCCCCATTCTGAGTGCCCCCCAGTCCCAGGCACCTGCTGGGCCGTGTCCCCTGCTCCAGGCCCGTGGGCCACACCCCTGGAAAGCAGGCAGAGCCCACATGTGTTAGCGGGGCCGCCTTGTCTCCACGGCTGTTTTCTCTTTTGCTTTCTTTTCCCTTAGCCTCTCTCTTTTTCTGTGTTGCAGAAGTGCTCACATTTTGCAAATTCAAGCAAAGAAAGGGGCAGATGGAAAGGAACACAAGAAGC
>PVKY010000474.1:0-48476 GCA_004027775.1 Bradypus variegatus
GAAGGTGTTGGTTGGGGGTGCCTGGAGAGCTGGTCTGGGTATGTGTGTTTCAGCGTGTGCCAGCAGGGCTCTTTCCAGTGCACTCTCCAACCCTGTGCCTCCACTTGCACTGCATATGGCGATCGACATTACCGCACGTTTGACGGGCTCCCGTTTGACTTCGTGGGGGCATGCAAAGTGCACCTCGTCAAGGTGAGTTCCCAGATGTGTCTGCCCAGCTGGCTTTCATGGTCTGCCATGGGGACCCAGAGCAGCCAAGGCTAAGGACCTGTCAGGGCATGTCAGTGCCCTGGACCCCAGTTGGAAGCTTAATTGTGGAGGGTGGGGAAGACCCCACGTCCTGGGCTGAGGCTGTCTGAAGACTGACATAAGTGCTGAGGAGCAGGCTCAGGGCTCGACAGAATCCACCCATTGTCACATAACCCACTGCCTGTCCACTTGCCATTTCAGTCTATGGGGTCCCAAGGGCTCTTCTGTCTGTAATAATAAGAGCTAATGCTTTCTGAGCTTTTATTATGTGCCTGGCAGATTTGTGGATTATTTAGCTTAGTCTGACAATAACCCTACAAGGTAGGGTTTAGTGACCCCATGTTGCAGTTGTGGCAACTAGGACTTAGGGAAGTTAAGTATTTTGCTAAAGGTCACGCTGCTGGTAAGTGGCAGAGCTGGGGTCAGGTTTGAACCAGGAAATCTGACTGCAGAGTCGGTGTGTTTAAGGAGCCACATGCTAAAGCAGAGGAAGAGGGATGGTGATATGGGGGTGGCACAGTGCAGGCAGGACCCCTTCAGAAGGAGAAAAAAGCGTACCAGCAAGGCAAGTGGAGAGTGCCAGAGACACACTCAGGGCCAAGGGCCTGTCCATCTCATTATATAATAGTAAGAGTAACACTATTAATAATGATAAAAGCTTTTTACAGAATGAGTCCTAGATATGGGCAGGCACTGTACTGGGGTGTTTTATATAATTTCAGTAACGCCACAAGATAAAGATTATTCACCCCATTTAAAATTTATTTTTATTTTAATTTCAAAAATAGTGCATGCTCTTCACTAACATTTAAAACAATATAGAGGTGCATATAAAAACAAATATTCCCCTTCACGTCTGTTCTGTTCCTTTCCCTTGCTGAATAGCCCCAAGACTACTTTCTATGAGATAAGCACACCTACACACATACACTCATACTAACACTTTGTATGGTTCATATGAATAGGCAGCAGCAACTTGCCTCTTTCACTTTAGGTATACCTTGGTCATTATCATATAGTCAGCCCTATAGGTCTATGATTTTTTTTTCTTCTTAAGCCTGCAGCACCCCGCATTCCCAGGTGGTCTCCCATCCAAGTACTAACCAGGCCCAACTCTGCTTAGCTTCTGAGACCAGATGAGATTGGGTATGTTCAGGGTGGTATGGCTGTAGATCTATGATTTTTTTTAAACAGCTGCGTAGAATTCTACACAATGGATGTGCTCTCATTTGTTTCATTATTTCCCATTGATGGATATTTGAGTTGTTGACAATATTTAAACATTAAAATTCTGCAGTGAATACTCGTGTGAATGTATGTCTAGATTCTAAGAAGTGGAATTGCTGTATAAAGAGTTACATACATTTAAAATGTTTTCCAGTGCTGGCAAATTGCCCTCCAAACAGGCTTACACCACCATCAACAGTGTATGCAAGACAGATGCTCCTACCCCCACACCAGTCCTTCCTATTATACATTCATTTATTCATTCATTGATTAGATGTTTTTGGAGAGTCACTACATGCTACACGCTGCACTAGGAACCCACAAAGGAAACTGAGCTTTGGAGAACTGAAGTAAGTTGCCCAAGGTCAACAGTTAATAAGAAGTAGAAGTGGATTCAAAACCATTTCAGATCCATGTTTCTCTACCTCTGTGCCTCTCAGGAGGATTTCTTCTCTCTGACTTTATTGGACTAACTTATTTTCTCCTCAGAGCACATCAGATTTCAGCTTCTCTGTGATTGTAGAAAATGTAAACTGCTACAGCTCTGGCATCATCTGCAGGAAATTTATTTCCATCAACGTTGGGAATTCACTCCTCATCTTTGATGATGACTCCGGAAATCCTGTAAGGCCCGGTGTGGGGGTGGGACCCATAGACAGATAGTTGGTAGATAGGAGGTAGCAGAGGGTTAAGGACTGGTTTTCTTCCCACAGCAGTTTCTCTTGGAGCACTGAGTCAGGAGCCCAGATTGAATTCCTTAGCCAGGGTCAGGAACTCAGAGGTCAATGTCAGGACATGAGGGAGGCAGAGGAGTTGGGGTTGGGCACTGACTTGCAGCAGGCCCAGGTGACTCAGATGCTGGGGAGCACTTGGGCCTCACCACTGACCTTTTCTGTCCCCCTAGAGTCCTGAGAGCTTCCTGGATGAGAAGCAGGAGGTCCACACATGGCAAGCGGGGTTCTTCACCCTGGTGCATTTCCCGCGGGAGCACATCACCCTCCTATGGGATCAGAGAACCACAGTGCACATCCAAGCTGGGCCTCAGTGGCAGGTAGGCACATGAGCTGTGGTCCTCAAGGGACCATCTGCTCCCCTCCCAGGGCTGAGAGTGTAAGCCTTGCTGGGGATCTGGGAGCACCATGCCTCCTGTACTGCCCACCCCTGCCCCCAGCTCTGGGCCCCTTCCCCTCTGAACCTCTCCCTAGCCCTCCTCAGACTGTGACCCCAGTAGGTACTTCTGGGTCCAAGACCGACTCCTGGGCTCTCAGTGACCCCCCTCTAAACCCCTGGTATGCCTGTGACTGACTGTGGTCTCGTCTCTCCCTTCAGGGCCGGCTGGCAGGACTCTGTGGAAACTTCGACTTAAAAACCATCAATGAGATGAGGACCCCGGAGAATCTAGAGTTAACTAGCCCCCAGGAGTTTGGCAGCAGTTGGGCTGCAGTTGAGGTAAAGCCTCCTCAAGCTGGCTCACACCCCTACCCCAAAGGGCAGTTGCCAGCATTGGGAGAACCTGACCCCACAGGCTGGGGAAGAGGGATGTTAGTCTGAGGGAGAAGTGCTCTCTCACCCTCTGACCTGCCATCCCCAGCCTCAGCCTCTGTCCTGTGTCCTGGACACATGTGTCATCCCATGGATGTTGGGAGGTGGGAAGGAGACAAAGTCTCTGTCCTAGAAGAGAGGACCACCTAGCTAGGGAAAATGAGGCTTATTGACGCCTGACCCCCTTACCCATCTCTGTACCCCCCAGTGCCCGGCTCTAGGTCTGGCACAGAGGAGGGTCCAAGAGAGACTGCTGTGGGTTGAGGTGCTCAGAGACAGCTTTCTGCAGGAGGTGGGGCAGTGCTGGTACCCAAGGGATAGGCTGTATTTGGACAGATGGATGTACGAGAGAGAGGGCCTCTGAGAGGAGGGGTCATATGAGCAGAGGCTAATGAGAAGGGTGTCCCTAAGATTTGGGAGCTGTCTCACTGGGGCTGTCAAGCTGTGAGCTGTGGTGGGAAACTGAGCACTGAATCAGGAGCAGGAGACTCAGGTTCTTGTCCTTGGGTCATCCACCAACTTGCTGAGTAGACTTGAGTAAGTCCTACCTTCTCTGTGGTCCTCTGTAAGGTGAGGGGGCTGTGCCAGGAAAGGAATGGTGAATAGATTTCACCTTGTGTGAAGTTCTGTTCAGTCAGAAGAGGCTGCCTGGGAAGCTGTGTTGACAAATATGCTGAGCTGCGTGTCCAGGCTCAGCTGGAAGGACTGTGGTTGATCAGTTGTGTCTGCCCTGGGTGCAGTGGTGGAGGGAGACCATGAGCCTTACATGTTTGCCTTTCATGGGCTAAGTGATCTGAGGTCCCAGGCTGCTTTTTAATCTGTGTTGGGGAGTAGGCTGAGGTGATGGGAACTCAGTGTAATGCTGAGGTGGGACAAGGCTGTTCCCACAGCCTCAGAAAAGTGTGCCATTATTCCACCCATTTTAGAGACACTGAGTGGGTGACTAACCTTAATGCCCCCCCATTTATTCTCTCCCCAGTCTCTCTGAGCACACCCCGGGGGGACCCATCAAAAATGTAGAGTTGAGGAAGGAGGTTCTGTTCTCAGCAGACATCAGGGAAAACTGTATTAATTATCTATTGCTACATGCACAAGCGTATTATCTCACAGTTTCTGTGGGTCAGGAGTCTGGGAAGGGCTTAGCTGGGTCCTCTGCTTAGGGTCTCATGAAGCTGACTGATATCAAGGTATCAGGAGAGTCTGGGTTTTCATCTGGAGGTTCAAATGGGGAAGGATCTGCTTCCCCACTCACACTATTTTCAACTGCATTCGTTTCCTTGCAACCATAGCACTGACAGCTTTAGTTGTCCCTCTTGGCAGTTGCCCATAGTCTGCGCTCATCTCCTAAAGACTACACACAGTTCCGTAAATGTGGGGTCCCCCAGCGTGGCTGCTTGCTGCAGTCCTGTGTAGCATAGACATGTAATCACGTTCACATCATCATGTCGATCCCATCGCCTTTGCCATGTCCTTCCCACACTCAGGAGGACATAATTACCAGGGGAAGGGGATCACAGGGGCCACCCTAAGAGTCTGTCCACCATACCAGGCAATGGCCTTTGGGGGGTGGAGAGGTCAGCAGCCCTGCCTTTGCCCCCTCCAGTGCCCAGACACTGTTGACCCCCGGGACACATGTGTCCTGAATCCTCTCCGGGAACCATTTGCCAAGAAGGAGTGCAGCGTCCTGCTCAGTGAGGTGTTTGAGACCTGCCACCCTGTGGTGAGTCAACCCCTCCTCAGCCGCCCCTCAGGCCCCACCCTACTTCCCCAGAGCCCCTTCTACTCTCAGACTCCCTCATGCCTTCAAAGAGACACCTCAGGTCTAGAGCCAGAGACCTGCCTCTGCCATTCCCCTGCCTCCAACCTACATGGATGAGTCTGTTCTGCTTCCCCAGATGACCGGGGAGAGACAGACAAACAGAGATTCTGTGCCCTTTTCAAGCCCATCTCAGTTTGGCTTTCCCTCCTTATTAGGAAGTTCTTTGGTGTTATTGACCCAAACCCCACAAGCTGTGGCCTCAGCCCTCAGAGGAGGCAGAGCAGAGCTGATGCTCAGCTCCACGTGGCTTCTTCCAGGGCCATGACAGCCAAGGCCTTGGCTCACTCCAGAGTGAGCCTCAGACTAACCTCTGGCTGTGGCTCGGCAGCTCATCCCTACACCTGTTCCTCAGCCATGCCCTTAGCCCCTGGATCACATAGCCTAGGCTGGCAGAGGAGAGAACTGAGTTCTCAAACCTGAGTGTCTGCTTGGGTTGTGGAGTGCTTGTTTCCCTCCAAGCTGGCTGTCCTTCTCCCCTCACCCCACACAAGCAGCTCACCCCATCCCGTGGCCCCTGCATGTATATGCCAGTCCTGGAGGTTGAGTGATATCAGCTGAGAAGTAGGAGGTCTGACGTTCAGGATCTGGCCTCTCATCTCTCCCTGACTTCTGACCTCCTCTAGGTTGATGTCACTTGGTTTTACTCAAATTGCCTGATGGACACCTGTGGGTGCAGCCGGGGTGGTGACTGCGAGTGCTTCTGTGCCAGCGTGTCTGCCTACGCTCACCAGTGCTGCCAGCACGGGGTGGCCATTGACTGGAGGACCCCACGCCTCTGCCGTGAGTATCCGCACCCAGTCATCAAAGGGGAAGCCTGTGGGGGTGCCCTCTGTAGGCAGGCCCATGGGGTATCACCACTCTGGCTAGCTAGCACCTAGTGAGTACTTACAATGTGCCAGGCACCCACTGCTCTGTGTGTACTCATTCATTGAATTCTCACAGCTACCCTATGAAAAAGGGATTATTTATCCCTATTTGACAGTTGGGGAAAGTGAGGCCTAGAGAAAGATGCTCAAGGTCACACAGGTTAGTGGTAGAGCCAAGATTCATCCCCTGATAGTCTGGCTGCAAACCTGTTCCTAACCACTTTGGTAGAGGAGTCAGGAGCCCTGGGTTCCAGATGCCAAGGTGCCATTTGCAAGCTGTGTGACCTCAAGCAAGTCACTCAGCCAGCCTCTCGGGGGCTCAATTTCTTATATGAAAAAATGACTGAGACCTGCTCTACCAGGTTTGTTGTGAGTTCAAATGGGATAATGTCAAAGCCTTTTGTCAGCTGAGGTGTGCAGGCCCCTGACACAGGCAGCACAAGGCATCAGTTTATTTCAAGCAGTGGTGGTCTGTAAACTTTTTTATTGCACATCCCTATCAAAAATATTCTCAGCACACACATAAACATACATATATGTATATATAATTATATATATACTATTAATAGTGTAAATGTGGCTGCTAAGATGAATACCGCACAATGGATTGTCTTAAC
Source organism: Bradypus variegatus (assembly GCA_004027775.1). Taxonomy (NCBI): domain Eukaryota; kingdom Metazoa; phylum Chordata; class Mammalia; order Pilosa; family Bradypodidae; genus Bradypus; species Bradypus variegatus. Next base: position 6,321 of record PVKY010000474.1, read on the forward strand.
AACAGAAATTTATTGGCTCATGGTTTCAGAGGCTGGATGACTTGCTTCCTCCTGGAATTCATAGCGTGTTAGCTGGCCGTCAATCCTTAGGGTTCCTTGGCTTTCCTGTCACATGGCCACAGCCTCTCTTTTCTCTTCTGGTTCCCACTGACTTCCTGCTTTTGGCTTCTTCCGGTGGCTTTCTCTTTATAAGGCCACCAGGAATCTGGATTAAGACCCATGCTGTGTCCATTGGCCACAGCTTAACTGTAAATAACACCTTCAAAAGCTTCTATTTACAATGGGTTCCTGCCCGCAGGAATGGAGTAAGATTAAGAGCATGTTTTATTTTGGGATGCATAACTCAATCTGCCACAATGTATTTCACAAAACAGACATAAAATTGTCTACCTCCTAGGGTGCTGTGAGGTTTAAGTGAGAGAGTGCGTGTAAGGCTCTTGGCACAGTGCTCTAGACTGTTGCTGGGGCTGCTGTGTTTTTCCATGGGGAAACAGAGGCTCTGTGCACGATGATGCCAGGATGAAGACAGAGCAAATTTGCCTTTGGCCTCCATTTTCCCTGCCTATTTTCCCTGGAGACCCTTTCACCTTGGATACCCTGGGCCTTCATGCAACCTCTGCTTCTTTGATAAAAATCCTTCAGGAAGGAGGAGGAAGCACATGCTTGCTGCAGATCTACAGTGTGCTGGATCCTGTGTCTTACATGCATTCACTCATTTAATATTCAGGGCTGGGACTAGGGTGAGGAGAGGGAGGCACTTACCATGAGGGCAAAATTTAAAGGGGTATAAGATCAGTATTAATGATTTTTGCTTTTACCTCAGTCTCCAATATGGCTCAGCAAGGTGCTGTGACTGATCCTGTCTTTATTTAAAATTTGGACATTTTGTTCATCATGGATTTTTTGCATGATTTTGATTTAAAAAAAAATTCATGAAAATTTATTTATCTTGATTACTGAGTTTGGGGGCACCTTCTAAAATTTTGCTCCTGAGGCAAGTGACAAGCCTATGGGACAGATACTAGTTTTAGTCCCACCTTATAAAGGAGGAAACTGAAGTTCAGAGAGGTTAAGTGACTTTTCCCAGAACATGCAGTGGATGAGTGAAACAGATGGAATTTGAACCCAAGACTGACTCTAGAGAGCTAGCTCTTAACAACTTTGCCAGGCCACTTTCCACTGACCTCGTAAACATTTGAAACCAGAGAGACTTAGAGATCTTAATTTTCTAGATAAATCTTTTGAATCCATACATGGGGAAACTGAGGCCCAGAGAAAGGCAGGTGTCTGTCCATAGCCACACGGCGGGTCGGTCACAGGTCTGACTCCTAGTCCAGTGTTCTTGCCAGAGTGCAGTGCCTAATGCAAAGTAATGGGGGGTAGACAGGGGGGTGGGGGTGTGGGGTGGAGTGGATGCACTTTTCAGGCCATGCCTCCTTGTGAACCTTTATCCCAGGTCCACCTGCCTGGTTCCTCATGGCCTTGATCCTCGCTTTAGGTGGGCCCTGCAAGGTCCCAGCCCCTGAGTCCAAAGAACTGGGGAGTGACCGTGCTGTGGGACCAGGCTGTGGTGCTGGACTGGGCCACTAGAGGGCGCGCTGAGCTCACGCTTGTAGAAGATACATCGAAGCCTCGCAGGTGCAGGACTGCCTGTGCCTGTCAAGGGAAACTGCTGGGAGAGTCCAGAAGCAGCCTTGGATCCCAAGGTCCCTGGTTCCCTTCCCACCAAGGCTTTCAGCGGACGGACTTCTTGTGCATGCATCCCTCCAGTGACAGGAAGCTCAACTCCTTATGCAGGATTTCTGATTGGAGCTTCCATCCCTTTTTCTAGTCCTGACCTTTGGGACCACACAAAACACATACTTCTGCCATTCATTCATTCACTCATTCATTCAATCATTTAGCAAACACATGCTGAGTGCCTACTCTGAATCAGGCCCAGAAACCTGTACCGGCGGCTGAGGGGAGCCCCTCATCACAGATCTTAAGACATCTGGATCCAATGACCACCCCTGCGTCCTGGAGTTTGGGAGGCAGCCAGGCCTGGCCCTCAGGGAAGAGGGAGGGCTGGGTTTACAAGGGCCCTTGGCTCTGTCCATTTGTTCCAAGCTCTGGACTAGTTCTCAAGAAATCTCTATTCTCTCTCTTTCAGCCTACGACTGTGACTTCTTTAACAAAGGTAAGCCCTCCTCCCCGGGGTTCAGGGCACTACTAACCCTGCCCTGATGCCACAGCAGCCTTTCTAAGGCTCTGCTGGCCCGGGAATGGCCAGGACCCAGAGCAGGGAGTGGCTGTCAGCTCTCTCGGGGCTCCATCATCCAGAGAAAGCCCTGACTGTGCAGAGCTCTGGGAGTCCCCAGGACTCTGACCCTGGCAGCTCCTGCAGCCCCTGTCTGGGGCTCAGGCCAGGCCAGGCAGAGCCCAGCTTCCTGGGTATTGTGCTCCCTCTGAGCAGCTTCATCAAGAAGTTAAAACTCCATTTTCACCAATGTCCCTGCCCCCTGACCTTCAGAATCAAGCCCATCAGGCACAGGGGAATGTTGACTGGGGGTTCCTGAGGCCAATACAAACTGCTCTTTCTGAGGGTGGCTGGTCCAAAATCCATGGCCTGGCTCAGCCTGCCATCTTCAAATTTGGCCAGGGTCACAGGGTGCCAGGATATGCCCCATCTTCTAGATTAACTGAGGTGAAAATGCAGGTCATGGCTAAAGACCCAAGGGTGGCTAATGTCCAGCAGTAGAAACAATTAGTTTATTCACTGAGGTTGGGTGGGCAGTGGAGTTGGGCTTCCCACAAGTAATCTTTAGCACTAAACTTTGTCCAGTTTGGCTAAGGTCAAATCTTGGCAGAGTTGGATGCTTCTCAGGTCCTCGCAGTTATTCACCTGTGATTTACGAGCCCCTCTCCTTCCTATAGGAACTGTCCTTCTAAGTGCAGAACTATCTGGGTATAGGCCCAAGGCTTTGTTCTAAGTTACCTGCATAAGCAGATTTTGGTTTGAAAAGCATCACCCTGGCAAGCATATGGCAGATGAAATGGTGGGGACAGACTAAAGATAAGAATGCCAGTTTGGGGGTCTTCGATGATGGGGACTAGACTGGAACCTAACATAATACTGCACAATGACTGTGGCCTTGCCAAACTGTTAGCCCTCTAGGGGCTTCTGAGCCCCACACCTTTAACTTCTTAAGGGAGGAATGATTTTGTAATGGTAGAACTGCAGTCCCTGGGACAGGCAGGGTCTGTCTGACATCAGGCAAAATGATCCCAAGACATTTCAGCAAGATAGCTCTGAGCAGAGTTTTCTCCCTTCTGTGGCATTTTGGGTGACAGTAACTGGCAAAGGACAAGCTGTTTCCAGCATCTTCCACCTACTCACCCACCCACTGCTTGCTCTGTTCTTCCACCAACATTTTCTCTGGTCCAAGCCCTTTCCAGGTGCTGGGAAACCAATGACAAATGAGACCTCTCACAGTGGTGCATTGGATCCAGGTCACACTGGCTCTTTAAAGTCAATTGTGTATTTTTAACTCTGCATTCAAGTTGGTAGCTGGAAATCCACTGTGGTGGGAGTATTTACACCATGGAAATCAGCAAATACTACAAACTGGGGCTTTTGTTGGAAAGTTGGTTGTTAAACATTTGCCAGCACACCACTGCCTGTCTCCACCAAGTCGGGGAGACAGACACAGACCCAGATCCAGACCTGCATCCTAAGAGCTGTGATCCATGTGTGTCCTGCTCTGCAGGCTGGTGGAGCATGGAGGAGGGGAGACAATGTTTGTGTGTGATGCAGGGAAAGCTTCACCACGGAGGTGACATTTGAGCTGGGCCCCAGACACTGAGTGGGTGTTTGCCAGGCCCAAATCGGGAAAGGATATGTTGAGTGGGTGGAACAGCGCAAGTGAAGATACAAAGAATGACACAGCACGACTCTTTCAAGGAAGAGAAGGAAAAGTTCAGTGTGGCAGGGTCAGGAAAATGGAGGGTGGGGATGGGGTGAGGGGGGTGGGGAGGTAGGCAAGGGCTGGGGGTGCCAATACACCTAACTCTTGGATTCTGTCCTGAGGGTAATGGGGAGCTACTGAGGAATCCCAACTGGGGAGTGTGTGTCAGGCAGCTGTGGGGAGGGGTGCTGGGGAGGAGGACCACTTCAGAGGCAGGAAGGCAGTTATAAGGCTGTTGCAATTGTCCAGGAAAGCCGTACCCTACTCCAGCCTATGTCAGCAACTACAAGGAACCAAAAGGCCCAAAAATGACATTTGAAATAAACACTAACATTGAGATCAAGCCTTCACAGCCTTCACCCCTCAGGCAGGCAAAGACTGTCTGATGTCTTCTCCCAGAGGCGACCCTGAATAAAGCAGTGCTGTAGTGGTAACATGTCATGCAGTGGAGCAGGCCCAAGGAGAGACATTTAAGGGGCCAGATGCCCCTGTGGGTGGCCTTCCCAGGCTCCCTGTAGAGTGGTTCAGGTGCCACATGGAAGGTGGGTTGCTGTCAGAGGCTGGCAGCCTGGCACTTCTGCCCCTTCCTTCTCATGGAAATCAGTGTCCCTGGAGCCTGGGGTGAGGGAAGTGACCAAGAGTACCTCCTCAGCACCCTCTTGCTGCTGCTGACAGGGCAGGGTGGGTGGGGGTGGGAGGCGGGCAGATGCCCAGGCAGGGGGTTCTGATTGGGCCTCTTCTCTCCAGCACTAGGCAAGGGCCCCTACCAGCTGGCCAGCTGGACGGCTGATGGTGCCCTGGTGGGCGTGACAGCGGCGGGCGGTGCTGTGGCCCTAGTGAGGGCAGAGGACGTGGCTCCGGGAGACATGGTGAGCTTCCTGTTGACAGCTGCGCTATACAAGGCCAAGGCCCATGGTAAGGTCCACCCTCCAGCCCCACTCCAGTCCTCTGAGGGGAGGACGCTGCTGCAGGAGGGGAGGGTGCTGAACCCTAAGCTGTGTGTAGTAGAGAAATGTGGGGCTCCCACAAGTGCCTGTTCCCCAGCTGAAGCAGGGTTTCTTGGACAGCCTCTTAACCTCTACCAAGAGACCCCTTCCATCTTCTCCCTGAAAAAAACGGAGGCAAGAGTCCAGATGTACCTTTGTACCTTGCTTTATACACAGAGCTGTGTTACAGAAAAGCCAGGTGGAAACTACTACTCCTTCCCCTTCTGCTTGCCCCCTCCTTCCCTTTCTGCTCCTCTTCTTTCATTATTTAAGACTGGATGGACTTTAAATGTCAGAGGGGAGCTGGCTGCCTTATTGACTCCAGCAGGGTCTTCCCTTGGGAATGGAAGAGGGGGCTCTACATTGGTCCAAGTCAGGAAACGGTATTGGGCTGGTGGGTCACACAAACCGGGGCATACCTGGATGCGTCACAGCCTTTCGGGTCTCAGAGCATCCACAGACTCAAAGGGCTTAGCTTTAGTGGGTGTTGTCCTCTCTTCAGAGTTGATAGTACTTGAAGGGTGGGCCCCATGCCAGCCAAGTCCTCAGCTCAGCCATGCTAGGAAGCCTTGTCTCCTGTGGCTGTGTGTGTGCATGTTTGCACGTGCATGTTGTGTGTTTGCAGGGTCACTGTGTTGAGGGTTTCTCCCCCAACCCCTGCTGGCCACGTCCAGTCAGCATCCCCCAATCACAGAATAGTCCACCATTCACTCCCTGCATCCGCTGGAACCTGGAACCAAGAGGCTTCTCAGAATCCATCCAGTCTCTAAAAGTTTGAGTCTTCAGATTCTCGGGGCCTGTAGTTTATTCAGTTCTGAGGACATAATACCCTCCCTCTCTCCTACCCTTCCTTCCTCCTTCCCTCCCTCCCACCCCTGTCCCTCTGCCTCTCTCCTTGCCTCCCTCCCTTTCATTGAACCCTAATTCTGTGCCAGGCACAGAGCTGGGCACTGAGTACCAGGGGTGTAAGGCACAATCCCTGATGGCAGGAGTCCACAGTCCAGTTGGGGAGACAGACATGATCAAAGGCAGTTACAGTAGCTTGTGGAAACACTTGGGAGGAGCCCCTCACTCAGTCTTCGGGGGTCAGGAAAGGCTTCTTGGAACATGTGGGGTTCCCCTGAAAGATGAGGAGTCAGGAAGGGACTTATAAGTCAAGCTCAGGAGTTGGGACTTTGTCCTGAGGGCACTGGGGAGCCATGGAAAGGCTTTAAGGAAGGGGGGGTAGGTAGTGCCCTAGCACCTGCCCAGCCCTAGGCACAGCCAATGCCCCCAGCTACAGTGATGTTTTTGATGATGTGAGCTGGGTGCAGTAGGATGAGCTAGGCAAAATCACATCCTTGCACAAGGAGACCTGGGTGAGGTGTCCAGAGACTGGGCCACAGGGAGACCAGAAGCACCCCATCATCCCAAAAGAGAACACTTCTTCCCTAGGTGTTCCTGGTCCCTAGGTCTTTGTGGATCCTCATGAAGAAGGGTGTCTCACCACCTTCCAAATGGGCCATCTACTTAATGGAGATTTGCTATTCTCCATTTAGCATTTTAAACAAAGTAAGGTCTAGTCCAAAGAATGTTGATTGTCCACTAGCCTTATGGGCATGTTAAGCAGAACCCCATTGTGTGCAGCAGAGTAACCTGACCTTGGAGAACTTCTCTGTGGAAAGAGGTTGTGAAGTCCAAGGAAGGGAAGGGAGGGGAGGGGAGGGGAGAGGGGAGGGAGATAGTTCAGTCGTCTTCCCATGGCTCGGCAGTTTGCAGGTTCTTGAACCCTCTACTCTTCCTCAGGTAGAGATGATGTAAGCAGAGGGGCAGCCAACAGGCAGAAGCTGGTGGGCTGAGGTGAGATGGGGCAGGCGTGGAGGATGGAGGAGCAGGGCTCAGTTAATCCACAGGGTGTGCTGCCTTCCAGAGTCACTGAAAGTGCACACTTGTGCCCAGATGATGCTCCCCCACCTCCATTCTGGAGCCCTCTACTGATCTTACCCATGTGGTTCTTTGCAGACCTTGACGTGGTGTCTCTGGAGGCAGCTGACAGACCCAACTTCTTCCTCCACGTCACAGACAGTGGGTCACTGGAACTGGCTAAGTGGCAGGGCAGCAATGCCTTCCAGCTCCATGCCACCTTCTCTCTGCACCGGGGGACATGGCAGGCAGGCCTGGTGGCCCTGGAGTCCATGGCGGAGCCCGGCTCCTTCCTTTATGTGTCAGGTCCGGCTCTGGCCCCGACAGTGGCCCTGCGGCTGTATGAGCACTCAGAGGCATTCCGCCAGGGCACACTCTTCCGTCTTTTGGGTGGGTATCTGCCATCGCCCTCTAACTCAGCCGCCCTTTCTGTCCTCTTCCTGTCTGCCCCCACCAATCACCTCCCAGATGGAATCCCCACTCTCCAGACACAGGGAGACCACGAGGTGTCAGCCTGAGGCGGGAGGCAGCTTAGCTTCCGTACTAGCCGCCTGGGGCCTTGGGCCGGTGGCCAGGACTCACCCAGCTTCAGGAGGCCCTCTTCTGGGTCCGGCCTACTGACACATGGTCTAAAAAATACTGCGGTCTAAAAAATACCACAGCCTTCGTGGGAGTGGGGAAAGCGAACCTGGCCACAGCCGGCACAGCCCGACCAGCTTAGGTTCCTTGCTGATGGGGCCACATGCCTGCTCCTTGAGCTCAATAGACTGCCCTGGGCCACCAGGCTGAGGAGCCAGTGGCCTTCCCCACTCCCGTGGGCAGTGATGCGGCAGCTCCTGACCTTTTCAGCAGAGGCCTAGGGGTTCCAGGGCTTCATTATCCCATCAGGTGGGTAGTTTTTCTCTGCCTAAAACCTCAAGGAAGCAACCATTTCTTCATTGCTCCCGCCTGGTCTCTCTGTCCTGCGTGTGACATGTACATGTGTGCCTGTGAAAGCATCCTGTGCTGTATGAATTGGTTCATTTATATGTACGTGAATGTGCCTTCAGCCAGCCTCTTCCTTTTATCACCCCGGCCCCCAATCCAGGGCTGGGAGACCCCATTCTTACCTCTGGCGATCATCTGTCGAGTCCCACCAGTGGACTGCACCCAGGACAGATTAGTCACTGTCTGTGACAGTGAGACTTGCCCATGATAGGAAGGCATTCGGCAGGGTGGCATGAGCCCAGGCTTTGGAGCTAAGCGGCCTTGGGTTCGAATCCTGCTGCCTGTCTTGGCACTAGGAGGAAAACCCCCATCTCCCTGACTCTATTCTGTAAAATGGGGATATTTACCTCATTAAAGTTGTAATAATTGACTATATCTCCCACATTTCACTTAGGGCCTGGTGCTTAGTAGGTGATCTCCAAATTTAAGTTCTCAGTTCTGGTCTCCAGGATCTTGGAAACGCAGGTTTCTTCACAGTCAGAAGCAGCACGGAGACTTGGGAGTCTGGCAGGGGCTGCTGGGGTGGGGCTGTTCTCCAGCCTGCCCACACCTCACCGTTCAGTCCGTGGCTTCAGAGACAGGTCACCTGCGCCAACATGGTCTGGGATGTTATCTGCATTGAAGCCCCCTGTGGGCCACAGATCTTTCCCTGGAAAGCCCTCATTTATCAAGGCGCTGGGCAGAGGGCCTCTTTCATGCAAGTCTTCCCTGGAAATATGTCTTTTTCTCAATGTCTTCTGTGCCTTGGTTTCCTCGTCTGTAAAATGGAGATAATAATAGTGCCTGCTTCATAGGATTATTGTAAGGCTTAATGGGTAGATACGGGTGAAATGTTTAGCATGGTGCTTGGTGCTGATATGATGATGGTGGTGGTGCTGCTGCTGCTGCTGATGTCGAAGGTGACTATGATGATAACTGGCCCCAGCTGTTAGGGACAACAAGGGAAGAGTTCAGACAAACCATACCCTCCAGGTCCAGGGACTGGTTTGCAAGGAGGCTTCTTCATGGCAGGGCTTGGAGAAAAGCAGCTTCCTCCCCTTCTGAGAGGATCCCCACCCCTTACCCCACCCCTCAAGGAGGAGCCTTTCACCTCCATGGAGGTCTGCAATGGCCCTGCCAAAGAGGAGGTGACTGAGTCCTAGGATGCAGTGTAAGCCTGGGCACTGATGTTCCAGAGGGGCAGAGTGATGAGGGAGTCTTACAGAGAGATCAGGGGTCCAAGCCTTCTGTTTGGCCACCCCTCAAATCCAGCGCCAACTTCTCCTTCCATAACTCCCCCAGATCTTAGCCCCTACACCAAGTTCCCATAGCCCCATCTATAAGTTCCCATAGGTACTGACCCTAACCGTCACCAACATGCTCTCCCCTTGGTTGGCTTCTAATTTCTTTTTCTTCACATTTCCGACAAGTTCATTTGTCTTTTTCATGGAGCAGGGAGGGTATAGGTGAGCTGGAATTACCTCCGTACTCCAGCATCTGACTCTGAGATGGTACTCAGCCTCACTCAGTTCAGGAACACCGAGGTGGGTTGCCTTTCCAGATGCCAAGCCTTTGGGAGCCGCCTACCCCACCTGTGAGTGGCACTACGATGCCTGTGCCAGCCCCTGCTTCCAAACCTGCCGGGACCCCTGGGCTGCCAGCTGCCGGGACGTGCCCAGGTGAGGTGGTTTGGTGGGGGCATGGAGTCAAGGCGTGTGTACTGGTGTGTTTGTGCATGCAAGTGTGCCTGCTGTATACACATACACATGTATGAATGGGCTTATATGTACTCCATGGGCATATGCATGAGAGTGCACTGGGGTGTGTGTGTACTCACATATACTGGTATATGAGTGTTTCATGTGCTATATGTATGGAGATGTGTGTACCAGGGTGGCTATGCCTTTATGTGGGCATATATGAATATCTGTTTGTGCTTCATGTACATATAGTTGAGCTGTGTGTGGGTACCAGTATGCATGGGCTGTATACAACTTTGCATATGTACTTGTATGTGAGCTGTGTGTTTTGTGTATTGTATGCAGATGTATGTGAGCACAGGTATGTATATACTGGTGAGAGTGTGCATGGATGTATATGTACATGTGTGTAAATATTTTTGAGTTCTGTGTTCTTGGAGTGGGTACATGAGGCTGTGCCTCAGTGGAGACACATGGGAGTGTGTGTGAGTGTGTGCATAATCATATCTTGTTCCTGTGTGTTTGCCTGTCAGTCTGAGTTCCTCTGCTGGAGTGGTCAGCAGACATACTTGGGTATATTTGCTCCTGTGCTCAGTATGTAAATATCTCCACAGAGACTCATGGGAATGTGTACATGATAAGTGCTCGTACTTATACATGCGTGTTATAGAAAAGATGAGATCTGTGCTCAATCTAGATAAAAAGAGGTGGCTCCTCTCACATTTCTGAGCATTAATCTGCTCCTTACTCCACTCTCAGGGTGGAAGGCTGTGTCCCTGTGTGCCCAGCCCCCAAGGTCCTGGATGAAGTCACACAGCGATGTGTCTACTTGGAGGACTGTAAGTGGCCTGGGTTCCTCATCACTCCCTTGGATTTCCTGTAAGTCCCCAGGGTTACTGACTAGTCACTGCCTAGACCCCCAAGAGCTATGGAGAAGCAGACTCAGCAAGGAGCCCTCCAGAATGAGAACTCTTTAGGAAGGTAGGGACCTCATCTTCTGCATTTGCCCCAATTCAGAGAGACAATCTGAGGCCCACCATAAGCAAGGGACTGGCTCAGGGTCACATGGTGAGAACACGGTGCCACCAGACTTAGAACTGAGGTCTCCTGACCGTGGGCACAAGGATCAAGGTCTGGGACACAGTCCAGACCTCCTGAGTTATCAAAAGTCTTTAAATGCCGTGTGGCAGAGGCCCATGAGTGGGTCAGGCAGCCTGACTGGCCGGCAGAGACTTCCCCCACCACCTACCCTGGTTCCCAGTCCACGAGCCCCACATCACAACCCTGCCCGGCCAAGCTGGGATGACCCCCAGCCTCCCGCGTGGGACAGCAGTCACCCCACCCATCTGAGCCTCTTCTCTTGTCTGCCCCAGGCATGGAGCCAGTGGTCTTGGTTCCCACAGAGGCCCTTGGCAACGAGACCCTGACTCCGGGTCAAGAGCTGCCAATATCCAGTGACAAGGAGCTGCAGCCTCCACAGCAAACTCCCAGGGCTCCCACCCACAGACCAGCCCTCACTAAAGCCCTGAGCCCCCCAATGGCAGGCACCGCGGGGCCAACGCTGTCTCCAGGCCACACCCAGTCCACTCTGCAGCAACCACTGGGGCTCACTATGTCTAACCTTCCTACCCACTCCACAGAGGCCAGCAAGGGAGTGACTACCGGCCACCTGGCCACCCCTCACACCCCAGAGTCTTCATCTCTCCGCCTTTTACCACAGACACCCACACCTGGCATGGGGTTGGGTGGCATAGAGACGACCAGGGTGACTGTGACCTTTGCAGAGAGCCCCAACATCACAGTCTCCTCCCAGTCACCTCCTACGCCTCGCTTCCCTCTCATGACCAAAGCCGTGACGGTCCCGGGCCATGGCTCTCTGCCTGTTAGGACTTCCCTGGGAGTGACCTCCGGGCCCCCCACCTCCTCTGGATCCCACAAGGATTTGCTGACACCTGTGATAACTAAGGTCACAAATGAGACAGGGATCCCCCAGCCCACGCTGGTCCAGAGCATGTCAGGTCCCAGCCGACCCCCTCCTGTGGCTAGAACACCAGCAGAACAGGTTCCCTCCAGTCCCCTTGCAACCAAGAGACTGGAGATGGTGCCATCCACAGAGAGGGTGGAGCCCGGGCCTGGGCAGCCCACAGGCCTACCAGCCTCCCCACACCCAAGCCCGCTCCCCACTGCCCTGCCGCGCCCAGCCCAGCACACCGCCACAGCCACCAGGCCCCCAGCTCTGTCCCCTGCGACCCTGGCTGCTGACAGTCTACCCACAGGGCCGAGTGCCACATCCTTCATGTCTCTGGAGTCAACTAAGCCATCCCAGCTCCTCTCTGGCCTGCCTCCTGACACCAGCCTGCCCCTGGCCAAGGTGGGCACGTCTGCCCCAGTGGCCACTCCCAGCCCCAAAGGCTCTGGCATCACCCGTCCACTCCAACAAGAGGCCATGCTACTGACCACAGCCATGACTCTGCCTGCTCGGACGCTCAGCCCAGCACTGCCTCTCACCCCAGCCATCATGGCCCAGACACACCCCCCAAGCCACACAGCCCCCCAGGCCACAGGCATGGCTCCAGGCCTGCTACTGGGAGCCTCAGTGCCAACCTCTGGCATTGTGGCCGTGGGTAAAGGGGCAGCCTCCACGGTGTCCCTCACCTCACAGAAGAGCAGCACGGAGAGAATGGCCATCCTTTCCAGGCAAGTGTCTCTGTCCACAGCGATGTATGGCTCTGCCCTGAGTAGGCCCACAGAACATGCACCTGCAGTGGCCCACACCTTTGCCACCTTGGTGACTGCAGCTGAGGGCCCCCGGGCCAGCACAGCGCCACCAGTGCCCACATCCTATCCCCTGAGCCGGGTCTCAGCCAGGACCATCTCCCGGGAGAGCTCCCTGGTTCTGCTCCCTCAGCTGGCAGAGGCCCACGGGACCTTGGCAGGACCTCAGCCCCCAGTGGAGCTGGTGGACCAGGCCACCACTGCACTGTCAGGGCACTCAGCCCCGGCCCAGAGCACCTCAGAGGGTCCAGCTGAGGAATGGGCAGCTGCCACAGAGGCCATGGAGGCCAACGCCACCTGTGTCGTGAGTAACTTGTCAGGGTTCTGGCCACCCTTTGGTGGACCTTCCCTCTGAGCCTTCCCTCTTCCCTCTCTACTGTTTCTTAACCAGCTGCCAGGCTGCAAGATGCAGGTTTAAGTGCTGTGTTCACTCCTGTTCCAACCTCCTGGTGCCTGAAAAATTCTCCAGGTTCCTTCCTCTGGGCTTTGATGCCATAGCAGGATCCCACCCGGTCCTATATGGGCCCTAGAGGCTGATTGGATGGTTTAGTGTAATACCCAGGGTTTGGCAACACGGGTGTGTGTGTTTGCATCTGTGCACCTGCATAAGACTATGTGCACAAGTGTGTGTTCACATGTGTGAGATTTAGTACGGGCACCCATAGGTCTGTGTGTGTTCTTGTAAGTGTGAAGCACGGCACCATGAGACAGTGTGAGAGTGTGTATGTGTGCGCACTCAGGTATGCTTGGGTTTCAGTGACTGTGAGCGTGTGTGTATGCGCGTCTGTGTACCTGGACCTCTCACACAGGCCATGCAGATACACAGAGGTCTCAGGGAATCGGTCACCTGATCCCCAGTATTTACACAGAGCCCAGGCCCCAGGTGGCCTGTTGGGGAGGTGGAGGCTCACCATTCCTAGTTATTTCACCCCTGCCAGAACCTGCCTTGAGGGCTCTTGTGCCTTCGTGGCTTGGGGGATGGGGTGAGGGGAGTGAGTGGCTATAGCTTCTGGGGGGAGCACTCATTCCGTCCCTCACCCTGTGCCCCAGCCAATCGCCGAGCAGGACTGTGTCCGCCACATCTGCCTGGACGGCCAGCTCATCCGAGTGAACCAGTCCCAGCACTGTCCTCAGGGCACCGCACCACCTCGCTGTGGGGTCCTGGGCCTCGCGGTGCGGGTGGGCGGGGACCGCTGCTGCCCCCTCTGGGAGTGTGCCTGTGAGTCCTGGGCTCAGCCGGAGCCTCTCTTGTCCTCCTCGTCCTCCTGCCCCAGCGTGCCCTCTACCCCAATCTGCAAGGTCCCTGAAAGACCACTCCTGTGGGACCCCCATCTCTGTGCGACCCCTGATCCAAGTGATTCTTCAGACACCCAGGGCCTGTGAATCACCCGGGAAGGGGCCCAGGCACCGGCTCCCCTTCCTGGGTGGCCTTGGCCTCTGAGGCATCAGTTTGTTCTCATACCCTGCCACCCTCCACCCCCAGGCCGATGCTCAGTCTTCCCTGATCTGAGCTTCATCACCTTTGATGGGAGCCATGGAGCCCTGTTCAAGGAGGCCATCTACATCCTCAGCCAGAGCCCAGATGAGATGGTCACCGTCCACGTCCTCGACTGCAAAAGTGCCAACCTGGTGACCACCCTTTTCTTCCCTTCCTGTGGGGCCTGGGGATTTGAGTAGGTTTGGAGGGGAGCTTGGACAGTGAGTTGGGTTTTGAGGGGTGCCAGAGGCAAGGACAGATGTGGATTCCTGCTCAGAAGCTCCCTCTGCCCACCAGGGATCTCCTGGAATGGACACAGCTTCCCAGCTACAGGCCTCTTGAGGGCTCCATGAGCAACCAGAGAAAGGGTTGAGTGGAGTACACTACTTCCCAGCCCTTCCTGGGGTCTGCACCGTTCCCAGCTTGTCCCAGCTTCTAGACCAGTGTGGGGCACATCACACTGCAGAGGAGCCGGGAAGCCACTCAGAGGATGTGGTCTGTGGTCATCAGGTGCCAGCTGCAGGGGGTCATCTACTAGGATGCCCCCATGATCCAGGTGGAAGGAGGCAGCTTTGCTGGGCTTGAGTGAGGTCAGATGGACCCAGAAATGTTCCATGGTATTCTGCACCCCATTTGCACAGGCGTGATGGGTGCCCCTGGTACAGTGGAGAGGAGGAGAATATGCTCACAGTCGCTGTGAGGGGGGAGCAGGTCAGGACTCCAGGTTGATGAGGGCTGAACTGTCTCTGCAGGGGCACCTGAACTGGCCCCCATTTTGTCTGGTGATGCTGAATGTGACTCACCTGGCCCATCAGATCACCACTGACCACTTCAACCGGAAGGTGCGTGCATTAAAGACCTGGCTTTCCTGGGCTCGCAACGAAGGGGCAGGTTTGTAGGGGAGTGGCTGAGGCTTATACATGATTAGGAGCTTCTTAAAGAGAAACAATATAAACTTAAGTATGTTTAGAAGTGATCTGAAATAGAAGTAAATTATATTTAGAAGGCTTGTGGCCATTCTCATGTAAGGGGAGGAAGTGTACCAAGAGGTATAGTGTGACGAAAGTTGGAATGGCAAAAGACAGTGGCCTTAAATGACTGGTTAAAATATTGCACTTTTGCAATTGTTCTAAAACGTAGGACCATGTGAACACATTACTAGGGCTCCTTCCAGGAAGGGAACTGTGCAAATTAGGAGCCCTGAAGTTTAAGCTTTATTAGCTTCACACTAATTCCCTCTCTGTCAAGGAGTCTGGGGTGTTCAGCAACAACTGCATCCCTGCATGGGCTACCTGCCTCCAGATGACCTGCGTTTGCTCCTCCCAACAGCTGAGAGTGGTTTGCTTTCCTCTTCAAGTCCCAGAGTTCTGACTCTTCCCACCTAATCCTGAGCCAGAGCCTACAGCCTTCTTGCTGGAATCTACCCTTGAACACTGGACACTGGGTCCACTGTACCCCAATTATAGGGAGCACTGAGGAAAAAGGCTCTGGGCAGTGGGTTTTCTGTGAGATGGAAGCTTAAGGGAAAACTTCCTAGGTTTCAGCCCTTTGTTATGTTTTATGTTTCCATTTTAAAAATTGGGGTAGAACTTATGTACAGTAAAATTCACCCTTTTTAGAATACAGGTCTACGAGTTTAATAGCACCTATAATTATGTAACCACCTCTATGAGCATGATATGTAACAATTCCATCACCCTTACAATTGTCCCATGCCCCTTTTTGACCATCATTCCCACCCACACTCCCTTATGATCACTGATCTATTTTCTATCCCTATAGTTTTGCCTTTTCCAGAATGTCACGTAAATGGAATGGCACAGTGTGCAGCAAGATGTGTCCATGTTGTTGCATGTATTAGTATTCCGTTCCTTTTTATTGTTAAGTAATATTCCAGTGGGTGGATGTACCACAGTTTGTTTATCCATTCAACAGTTGAAGGACATTTTGGTCGTTTCCACTTTGGGGGGATAACAAATAAAGCTGCTGTAAACATTTACCTGCAAGTTTTTGTATGGATATAAGTTAAATAGCTAGGAGGGGATTGTTAGGTTGTATGGTAAGTATATGTTTAACCTTACAAGAAATTGCCAAGCTATTTTCCAAAGTGGGAATGAGAATTGCAGTTGCTTCACATCCTTTCCAGCACTTTGTAGCCCATTTTTAAACTTATTTTTTGTCGTCCTAATAGGTATGTATTAGAATCTCTTTGGGGTTTTAATTTGCATGTCCCTAATTATGCATGATGTTGAGTATCTGTTCATGGGCTTTGTTTACATTGCATATCCTCTCTGGTAAAATGTCTGTTTAAATATTGTGCACATTTAAAAAGATATGTTTGTTGTATTATTATTGAGTTTGAGAATTCTTTGTGTATTTTGCATATATGGCCTTTATCAGGTATAAATGTTATCTCCAAATCTGTGGCATGTTTTTTCATTCACTTAACGGTATCTTTCTAAAAGAAGAAGCTCCTAATTTTGACAGAATCCAATTTATCAATTTTTCCTTTTATGGATCATGATTTTGGTGTTTTATCTTAGAAACCTTTGCCTAACCCAAGGTCAAAAGAATTTTCTCTTGTGTTTTCTTCTAGAAGTTTTAAGTTTTAGGTATTACTTTTACATCAATTCTGAATTTTAAGTTCACTTTTGTAAATGGTGTGAGGCTTGGGTCGAGTTCACATTTTTGCATTTAGATATCCAATTGTTCCAGTACAGTTTGTTGAAAAGACTATCCTGTCTCCTTTGAATTGTCTTTGTACTTTTGTCAAAGATCAGTTGACCATGAATATTTGGGTTTATTTCTGGATTTTTAATTTTATTCCTTTGATTTATCTATCTGTCCTGTCACCAGTGCCACACTGTCTTGATTACATTACTGTTGCTTTTTAGTAAATCTTAAAATCAGATGGTATTAATCCTCCAACTTTATTCTTTTAAAAAATTGCTTTGGTTATTCTAATTCCTTTATTTTCCATAGAAATTTAGAATCAGCTTGTTGAGTTCTGTAAAACTTCTTACTACAATTTTGATTGGAACTGCATTGAATCTGTAGATCATTTTGGGGAGAATTGAAATTTTAACATTAGCAAGCCTTCCAATCCATGAATAGAATATGGTACATCTCTCCATTTATTTATGTCTTAAAAATTTTTTTTGGTTGGTGTTTTGAAGTTTTCAGTGTAAGGATCTCACACGTATTTTGTTAGCTTCATCCCTAGGTATTTCATAGTTTCGGTGCTATGGTAAATGATACTGTGGTTTTTCTTTTGTTTTACAACTGCTCATTGCTTGTTCCAGTTTGCTAATGCTGACACTATGCAAAATACCAGAAATGGATTAGCTTTTATAAAGGGGGTTTATTTGGTTACAAAATTACAGTCTTAAGGCCATAAAAGTGTCCAAGCTAAGGCGTCAACAATAGGGTACCTTCACAGAAAAATGGCTAATGGCGTCTGGAACACCTCAGTTGCCTGGGAAGGCACGTGGCTGGCGTCGTCTCCCTTTGCTCCCAGGTTGTGGTTCAAAATGGCTTTCTCCCAGGACTATCTGTCTGGGTGTCTGGGGGTATTTTCTTAGTTTCTCCCAGGCAAACTCTGGAGTAGCAAAAGTCTACTCTCAATGGCCACCTTCAAAATGTCTCTCTTGGCTGAAGCTCCAAGTATGACTGAGCATCAGCGTCAGCCAGCCAGCATCTGGGCCTGTGTATCTCTTTTTAAAGTACTCCAGTAAAACTAATCAAGACCCATGCTGCATGAGCAGGGCCACAGCTCCATGGAAATAGTCTAATCAAAGCTATTACCCACAGTTGGGTGAGTCACATCTCCAAAGATTCCAACCTAATCAACACTAATACAGCTGCCCCCACAAGATTGCATTAAAGAATGTGGCATTTGGGGGAACATAATACATCCAAACCCACATATTACTAACATATACAAATACAATTGATTTTGCTTGTTGACCTTGTATCCTGCAAAGTTGCATTTTAAATCACTTGCTAGTTATTGTAGTTTATTGTAGACTCTTTGGGTTTTTCTACATAGACAATTATGTCTTTTCCAAATAGAGACAGTTTGATTTCTTCCTTTATGATCTATGTGCTTTTTATTTATTTTCTTGCCTTATCAAACTGACTAGGACCTCCAGCAAGATGTTGAATAAGAGGCGTGAGAGTGGACATCCTTGTCTTGTGTCTGATCTTAGAGAATAGGCATTCAGTCTTTCACTATAAAGTATGATCCTAGCTGTAGGATTTTTATAGCTATTCTTTAATAGGTTGAGAAGTTCCCTTCTGAAATACCTGAAACTACTGAACTGCAACCCAGTAGCCTTGATTTTTGATTTGAAGATGACTGTGTAACTATGTAGCTTACACAGTGTGACTGTGTGATTGTGAAAACCTTGTGGCTCCCTTTATCCTGTGTGTGGACAGATGAGTAAAAAAATGGGAACAAAAAGTAAATGAATAATAGGGGGGATAGGTGATGGGATGTTTGGGGTTTCTTCTTTACTTGTATATTTGTTCTTGTCTTTATTTATTTATTTAGAGTAATGAAAATGTTCAAAAATTGATCACTGTTTTTAAACTAACTTGACTATGATTGCCTTGGTGTAATTATTTCTTTTTTGGTGTGACTCATTTCTGCAATGACAGTTATATAAGCCCATTTGAATTGTGCCACACATCACTTGTTCTCTGTTCACTCTTTTTTCAGTCTTTAGTCTGTGTTCATTTTTGTTTGCTCTTTTTTTATTCATTTTATTGAGATGTATTCACATACCATGCAGTCATACAAAATAAAGCATACATTCAGTTGTTTATAGTACCACTGTATAGTTGTGCATTCATCACCAAAATTAATCTTTGACATTTTCACCACCACACACACAAGAACAATAAGAATAAAAATTAAAGTGAAAAAGAACAATTAAAGTAAAAAAGAGCACTGGGTGCCCCCCCCCCATTTTTTTCTTTCCCCCATTTTTCTACTCATCCATCCATAAACTAGACAAAGGGGAATGTGGTCCACATGGCTTTCCCAATCACATTGTCACCCCTCATGAGCTACATTTTTATACAATTGTCTTCAAGATTCATGAGTTCTGGGTTGTAGTTTGATGGTTTCAGGTATTTACTGCTAGCTATTCCAATTCATTAGAAGTGCCCACCTGAGTGACCTCTCGGCTCCTTTTGGAATCTCTCTACCACTGATGCTTATTTCATTTCCTTTCACATCCCCCTTTTGGTCAAGAAGATGTCTCCATCCCACAATGCTCGGTCTAGATTCCTCCCCGGGAGTCATATTCCTCATCGCCAGGGTGATTCACTCCGCTGGGTATCAGATCCCACGTAGGGGGGAGGGCAGTTATTTCACCTAGCTTAGCTGGAGAGAGAGGGCCACATCTTAGCAACAAAGAGGCATTTGGGAGGAGGCATTTAGGCACAATTATAGGGAGGCCTAGCCTCTCTTTTGCGGCAACAATCTTTCCAAGGGCAAATCCTGTGGTAGAGGGCTCAGCCCATGGAACCACCAGTCCCCTATGTCTGTGAGCACATCAACAACCATCGAGTTGGGGAAGCCCAACACCCCTGCATTCTCCACCGGCTCCTCAAGGGGGCTCTGCATATTTTTTCATTGTTTTTTTTTTTGTTTATTTGTTTTTTATTGTTCTTTTTTTTAAATCAACTATATAAAAAAAAAATTTTAAAAACATACAATAAAAAAACATTTCAAACAAACCATAACAAGGGAGTAAGAAAAAGACAACTAACCTAAGATAACTACTTTACTTCCAACATGTTTCTACTCTACCTCAAGAAAATAATCTAATATAGCAACATTTCTGTGTGCTCTATCTTTAAGTTCATTAATCTTTTCATCTACACTGACTAATCATCTGTTTATCTCATCCAGTGTTATTTTTCATCCGAGACATTCTATTTTTCATCTCTAAAAGTTTGTCTTGTGTATTGTCTTCCATATCTCACCTTAATATTTTTATGTTTCCTCTACTTTCTCGAACATATGCAATATAGTTTTAGTAATTGTTTTTATGTCCTTGTCTACTAATTCTATCATGTGTCATTTCTGGGTTGGATCTGATTGATTTTTCTCCTCATTATAAGGTGTATTTTCCTGGTTTTTGCATGCCTGCTAATTGCTTATTGGATTCCAGACATGTGTATTTCGCCTTGGTGGATGACCAATATTCTTTTATTTTGTTTTTAAAAATATTCTCGAGCTTTTTTAACAGGTAAGTTACTTGGCAACAGTTTGATTCTCTTGAGACTTGCTTTTGAGCTTTGTTGAATAGAACCAGCGAGGCCTTTATTCTGGGTGTGATTTTTCCTCACTGCCGAAGCAATGCCCTTCTGCATACTCTACCCTACACTCTATGTTTTATGAGGTTTTTCCGCTCTAGCTGGGGGTTGTAGCTCCAGCTATTTCCAGCCCTGAGTGAGTTCTGAGGATTTTTCTGCCTGCTTTTTTCAGGTGTTTCTTTCCGTGGCCTTAGGTAGTTTTTTTCACATGCATACACTGATCAGTACTCACCTGAAAACTCAAGACAGGGTCAGAGGGAGCTCTGCAGAGCTTCAGGGTTCTCCCTCCTCTTACCCTGCCCCCACCCCAACCCTGTACAGCCCTCTTCTCTTCAGTACTTTGCTCTGAACACTAGAGCCATTTCATCTCTATGAACTCCTAACTCTGTCTAGTAAACTCAAGCTCTGTCTGGGTTCCTCTTCCCTGCACCATAGCCTGGAAACTCTCTAGGCAATAACCTAGGAGAATTATAAAGCCCATCACATTTGTTTCCCTTTTCTCTGGGATCACTGTCCTGTTTTGCCTGCTGGCAACGTCTTAAAAATTTTTGTTTCATATATTTTGCCAGAATTTTTAGTTGTTTAGGTAAGAGGGAAAATCCAGTCCCTGTTATTCCATCTTAGTCAGAAGTGGAAATCTAAGCCCTTCCTGTAGAAAATGTGTCCCTTATCCTTACTTGAACAGACTTACTGTGTCCTGTGAATACAGGTGAGGATCTTTGGGCTTCAGATGTGAGTGTTCACTCCTAGAACCAGAAAGGGATTTAAAGATCATGGAGCCCATCCCGCTGTCTGTACAATTAGGAAAGTTCAGGCTATGAGGGAGCCAGGGACTTGTCCAAGGTTACAAGTTCTCTGACTCCTGTGCTAGGGCTCTCACTGCCCCAGTCTAGTAGTTCATGCACTGGATAATTTGCAAAGCGATTAACAAAGCATAATTATTCTTTGAGAGGGAGGGGTGTAAAGTCATTATAAATATTTTAAAATATAAAATATTTATAAAATATTAATAAAAATAAAAATAAATATTTTTCAATCCTCACATTTCTACAGAGTAAAACTAATAATCCATGATAAATTTTAATTTAACTTTATAAATATGAAGTCAGAGTTGAAGCTTTGAATTGAAAGTGTTTCTGAGAATTGGGGTTCATTGTGTTTTTAGCAAACATTGATTAAGCCACCAATTTGTGTCAGATCCTTGGGCAGGTGCTGGTGATTCAAGGATGAATCAGACATAGATGCTGTCCTTGAGAATCTCACATCCCACTAGGACCTCAGTGAGGGAACATCTAGATTCTTTCTAAATGTAGAATAGGGAGACCCAAAGATGGGATTTAGGGAAAGTCTCCCAGAGGAAGTGATCTGCATAGAACCAGGGAAGAAGAGAGGAATTCCAAAGGTTTAGGATTGTGTTTATTTGGGTGTTGAGATGCATCCTACATCCTGCTGATGTTTTCTTGTTTCCTTGTTTTTTGCTCATGACACTGTTTTCAGAATTCTCATGACACCTTGGACTGTGTCTTGGCTGCATGTGCCTGAAAACGGAGCATGTGCCTGAAAACAGAGCCTGGCACAGAACAGGTGCTTAATGGATGTTTGTTAAATGGATGGATGGAAGGACAGACTGTGCTCACACTGAATGCCTCCTTTGCCCCAGGTGACTGTGGACTCGCAGCCCGTGTGGCCCCCCGTGAGTAGGTACGGGTTCAGAATTGAGGACACTGGCCACATGTATGTGATCCGGACACCCTCACGCATCCAGATCCAGTGGCTCCACAGCTCAGGACTCATGATTGTGGAGACCAGCAAAGCCAACAAGGCCCAAGGCCGGGGCCTGTGTGGTGAGGGGGGACCCAGCTGGGGGAGGGGACTGCTTCCTGGGTCCACTTCTGCCCTGAGATACATGTTCCCCTGGACACAGGAAGGCTGAGCCGGATGCCAGGCCAAAGGGTGGGACCAACAGGACCGCCAAGCCAGGGAGGCCTAATGCCTTGTGCTCTGGGGCTGGGACTGCCAGCAGGGACATGGTGCAGGGCTCTAGCCTCGTCCAGTTGTCACCCCAGCCGGAATTGTCTGTCTGCTCCCCTGACAGCCTCTTAATGCCGGATAATCCTTCTCATCTGCATGTGCCTGGGCACTTCACAAAGCAATTCCACACTCTAACCTCACTTATTCCAGGTCATCCACACAACAGCCCTGAGAAGTGGGCATTAGTATCCCCAGTGAACTGAAGAAGAAAGGGGGCTCAGAGAGGATAAATGACTGGCCTAAGTCACAGCAGGGGCTGCCACAACACATAGGACCGGTGCTCTTCAGACCATAATATTATCGCAGAGAGCATGCCCTAAGGGGCTGGATGTATTTCAGTAGGAGACAGGGGTATAGGAAGAATCTGCAGTGTGGGCTGTTGCTCTTTGCCAGAGCATAAGCTTGTGGGCAACCACAGGGTGCTTCACAACCAACAAGTCATGATTGTGTTGGTGGGTGATATAACACCTATAAACGCACACACATGCATTCATGTCCTCCGTCCATAAATCTGCACTATTAAGTACATCCACGTTTACGTACCTGCACTCAAAATACCCTCTATAGGTGCACTAACACGTGTAAGTCTTTTCCATGCTCATTCTTTCATTTGTGCAACTCATATTTACTCTGTCACTGGGAAAAGAGCTTTGAGCAAAACGAATAGAAATGTGCTTCTGGAGCCTGGAGTGTGTGGACGGTGAGGTAAGAGATGAAGCTGGAGGGCAATGAGAGCCATGCTAGTTGTCAGGTAAACTTCATCCCCACCCCCATCTCAGTGCCTTGATACAATACTATATATAGCAGATGGAACAAAAGGTAAACAATTGGTAAATCTGGGTAAAAGGTATATGATTTTATATCAAAATAAAAATTTACCCCCTGCCCCAAATCTGCTTAGGCAGAGATTGCTGCTGATCACCACACCTACTTCCTCTTCTTCCTGGGCAGTCAGCTAGAGCACTTTTCCCAGCCTCCTTCGTTGTGGGCGGGGGGGGGGGAGCATGTGACCGAGTCCTAACCATTGGAAAGTGAGCAAAGGTGACGGGCATCACTTCAGGCCCGGTCCATAAAAACTCCCCATGCATGACCCTCCATGTTCTCCCTTCTGTGGAGCTGGAGGCCACATGTCAAAAATGGTGGAGTCACTCCTTCCACAGACGGAAGGCGTCTGGGTCTCTGAATTATCACTAGCCATTTTGGACTTGTGAGTAAGAGAGAGAGAGAGAGGATTGGGTTCATATATATGTATATATAAAAGTGCATTTTTTTTCTGAACCATTTGACACTAAGCTCAAGACTTTATGTCCCTTTATCCCTAAATGCATTGGAGTGTTTCCTAAGAACAAAGGTATTTTCTTACACAGGAGTTTTCCTCGCTCCCTGTGCCTCATTTCCCTCATCTAGAAAATGGGGATGATAATAATAACACCAGCCTCAAAGAATTATGAGGAATATGGAAAGTGAGGGCTCAGGGCTCGGGAGTGGTGATTATTGTGGCTGTGGCGATAAGTCTGCCCCTTTCAGGTATCTGTGATGGGGACGCAGCCAACGACCTCACCCTGCAGGATGGCTCTGTGGTGGGTGGGGCCGAGGACCCTGCTCCCTTTCTGGACAGCTGGCAGGTGCCCAGCTCCCTGACCTCGGTGGGCCAGACCCGCTTCCGCCCGGACAGCTGTGCCACGGCTGACTGCTCACCCTGCCTCCGCATGGTGTCCAACCGCACTTTCAGCGCATGCCACCGCTTCGTATGTGCCAAATGGGCCCAGAGCGTGGGGATCCTCCTGGGCTGGAGTAGCAGAGCCTCTCTGCAGAGAGGCTGATGGTCAGGACAGGGAGGCAGTGTTGAACTTGGGAGCAGATAGGAGCCTGCACAGGCTCGTTGTTCCCCCTGGACAGGGCTGGGAGGAGCTGGGCCATGGGGGCTCACAGCAGGGTCGGCATTGCCTGATGCATGCACCCAGGTCTCCCCAGAGTCATTCTGTGAGCTGTGGATCCGGGACACCAAGTATGTGCAACAGCCCTGCGTGGCGCTGACCGTGTACGTGGCTATGTGTCACAAGTTCCATGTGTGCATCGAGTGGCGGCGCTCCGACTACTGCCGTGAGTGTGGTGGGGGCAAGGGGTCTCCTCCATTGCTTCTGTTGCCCCAACCCCTATTAAAGTGGAAAGAGGCTCACAGGCCTGAGTTCAATTCCAAGGTTTTCCAGGCTTGTTAATTTATATTAATAACTCCATAAATCTATAAATATACTATAAATAAATTTATGAGTATACTAAATTTATGATATTATTTATGTTGATGAATTAAATCTGGTTCATTCACTCCTTTGTTTCTTTAATTTCTCCATGTCTCTGAATCATCAGTGAAATGCAGACAGTAACATTAGTCCTTTCTAGGGTTCCTTTGAGAATGATAGGAGGTAGTACGTGCAGAACACCTGACGCATGCCTGCCACAGGGCTGCCATCCAGTAAATGTTAATTTCTTATTTAATGTGTACTCACCTTTCTCTTCTCTTTGCCTCTCCCCTCCTTCCTTGAGGATGGGAGTGAGATCTGCCCCCACTCAGCGTTGGGTTTGCATTTGTGGAGTAGGTGGGGGTGGGATGGGCTTGAGTAGTTGGATTTATAAACGCATCTCGAAAGGCTGGAGATAGCCCACAGGAAGACCACACCTATAATATGACAGAGAAAGGAAAAGGGGAAAATCATCTAGAGTTGTGTTTTTTGGACTCTGGACCCTGACTCATTTGTGGGTCATGAAATCAATTTTGGGGGTCAGCACCAGCATTAAAAAAGTGCAACAGAAGAATATAGGAAAATGTGGGGACTGTACATAGGAAGTTTAAGTGTTATTTCATGAAGAAGCTTTTAGTTTCGATATATCAGGGATCCTGGCTGCCTTTTGAAATCTCCCAGGGAATTTTAATTGTTACTATTATTTTTTAATGCCTAGGCCTCACAATCTGAGATCCTGGTTCAATTGTTCTGGGGTAGAGTCCTGGCATTGATATTTTAAAAGCTCCCAAGTGATTTTTTGCAATCAGGTTTGAGAACCACTGTTCTCCATGCATATGTGTATTGGATCAGAGTGTAAAACATATTTTTTACAGTCAAGAAAATTTGGAAAACACTGATCTAGAGCAGGGGTTGGCAAACATTTTCTTTAAAGGGCCAGATGGGAAGTATTTGAAACCTTGTGGGCCCTGTGGTCTCGGTGACAACTACTCAACTCTGCCACAGATGGTACATAAATGAACGGGCATGACTGTGTTCCAGTAAAACTTTATTTACAAAAGCAGGCAGCCGGCTGGATTTGGCTTGTGGGCTGTGTTTTGCTGACCCTTGATCTAGAGCAAAGAGACAATGGCACCAAAACCCCTGATTTGTGCTGTCTCTGCTGTGAGGCACCATTGTGACTGTGAGATCCCTGCCCCACCCCCTCTTATGGCCCTCGGTGGGTTCTGAACTAGGCCTTGTGTCCCCTGCGCCCTGGCAGCCTTCCTGTGCTCCAGTGACTCCACATACCAGGCTTGCGTGGCAGCCTGCAGACCCCCTGAGACGTGCCAGGATGGGATGCTGGGCCCGCCAGACCCCGAGCAGTGCCAGGTACTCGGTGAGGGCTGCGTCTGCTCTGAGGGCACCATCTTGCACCGACGCCACTCCGCACTCTGCATCCCTGAGGGGAAGTGTGGTAGGTCTCTCACCCCCTGAGACCAGACCCTGCAAAGCTGGCCCCACCCTGGGGCCCCCTGCACCCTCCCTGCTGCCTCTGGCTTGCTCTGGCAAGGGTCTGGCCACTTCCTCAGCCCTCGTCCCCACCATGCCCATCTGCAGCCTGCACTGACAGCACGGGGGCACCACGGGCCCTGGGGGAGACTTGGAACAGCTCCCTCAGTGGCTGCTGCCAGCACCAGTGCCAAGCTCCGGGCACCATTGTTCCCGTGGACCCGGGCTGCCCGGGCCCCCATCCTGAGGCCTGCCCGCGGTTTGGGGAGGTGGCCCTGCTTGTGCCCACTGAGGACCCCTGCTGCCTGGGGACTGTTTGCGGTGAGTCCCAGCTCACACCCCCTTTACCTCCCTGGATCTCAACTGTGAGACAGGATTAAAGGCTGCAGCCCTGCCCACCGACCTTAATGGATGGGATGAGCCTTGGGAAAATTAAAGTGTCTAAGCAGGGGGTTGAGTTGGGGGGAGTGGTGGGTAAAGGCAAGGACTCTGGAGCCAGATAGCCTCTTCACCACCTTGCAACTGTGTGACCTCAGCCAAGTCATTTGACATCTTCTGTGCCTCATGTTACCTCCTGTAACATGAGGATCGTAACAGTACCCACTTTTGGGTTGTGGTGAGAATTACATAAATTAACACTGATTTAGAGCAGCACATGGCACAGGGCGTGTCTTGATGAATGTTAGCTCTTCCTGTTCTCCGTCCCTCCTGGGGAGTGCGGGTCCTGCGGGCTGTGGGGCCCAGGTGTCAGGGGCTGGGCAGTGCTGGAGGCCAAGGGCCCTCCTGGCCTCCAGGTGACAGGCCCTGTGGCCCCTGGGCCAGTGTGTAACCAGACTCTGTGTGAGGGCCTTGCCCCAACCTGCCGCCCGGGACACCGACTCTTCACCCACTTCCAGGAGGACTCCTGCTGCCCCAGCTACAGCTGTGGTGAGAGGCCCGGGTGGGGAGAGAGTGGGAGCCATCCCACCTGGGACAGGGCAGGGAGCCCAGAGGGGCATAGCACCCCCACCCAGCATGGGGGTTGGGGCGACCACCCTGGGACCCCTGGGCAGAGGCTGGGGTGTGGGGGAGGAGAGTCAGCTTGGAGACTGGGCTCCGGCTAGAGTTGAGAACAGAGCCAGGGTGAGGGCCAGGTGTGGCCAGGCAGGCACTGCTCCCTGCCCTAAATCTGTCTTTTCCCCAGAGTGTGACCCAGACCTGTGTGAGGGGGTGCTGGTCCCCAGCTGCCGCCAGGACCAGACTCTGATTGCGGGCCGCCTGGGGGATTCGTGCTGTACCTCCTACTTCTGTGGTGGGTGGACGCGGCCATCAGACGTCCGCCGAGCCCTTGGCGGGCCTGCCCCAGGCCATGTGTTCCCTAGATCGTGGCCACCTCCTTCCTCAGCCCTGTTCCTTGGGTGGCTGGGAGGGAAGGGTGGGGTCTTCAGTTGGAGGACACAGAGAAGGGTGACATCACCATCCAGAAAGAAGTAGAGGAGGAGGGGGAAAGAAACCAACTCCCCCCTGCCTTCACCCCCTAGATTACTGAGCTTGAAGAAATTGATGCTTGTTCAATGTAAGACTTTGGGTAGATGGAAGGGGGAACTTGCAGATTCTAACTCCAGGACAGGTCACACAAGACCATGAAATCCTATTGATTTGGCTCCTGGTACACATTAGGTCTGTTGAGCCTCCCCCTGCCCCGCTGTAACCTGCTCTGAACTAAGCCCCGTGAAAGGAACTGCTTGTGACAGCAGTGGCCCCTGTGCCCACAGCCTGTGGCGATTGCCCGGATCCGATCCCCGAGTGCCAGGAAGGGGAGGCACTCACCGTGAACAGGAGCACGGCGGAGCAGTGCTGCCCTCTGTACCAGTGTGGTGAGTGGGGTCTGGCGCCTTGTGGGCCACGGATCCCTCCACAAAGCCCTCACCCCCAGGACCAGCGGGAAGGGAATGGGGAGCAACCGGGAGCCCCCAGGTGGTGCACTCCGAAGCCACAGGGAACTGAGGCCCCTCCCGAGGGAGCAGGCCTGGCTGTGGGACTAGACGAGGACGGGCCCAGCGCGTGACGGAATGGTGCTGAGGCCACCCAGAGAGGGTCACGGAGGTCCCCAGGGGCCAAGCTTGGTGGATTCAAGTTAAAATGTTCTGGCCAGACGGTGTGAGCTTCACAGCACATCACAACAGGACACACACCATTAGGGCTGAGTTGCTATAGCAGTAGCAGATGTTAGAGTTGGCCTGGATTAAGGTGACCACAGTCTGAGCCTCCAACTTGTGTTTACCTTTCCCTTCTTTTGACCAGAAAATAACCGACTACTTTGACACTGTACAAGTGTCCGGCTCCCCCTCTAGCATCCACCTCATATGTGTTTTTTTGAAACACCAATTGATAATCCTTGCTCATGCCAGTAATTTTATTGGTAAACCAGATAACTCCTACATTCTTCGAGAACCCCACCTTCAGTGCTGAGCCTTGCACCTCCCCTCCCCACCAAAAATTTCTGCAGGGGACGTTGCCTCACCCCTTGCCTTGGCCTCTCTATGAATGAGAATGGCTGAGGAATCCCAGACTGAAAGGCCTGCCCAAAGAAAAGGAAGAAGGGAAATGTGAACCCTAGAGGGCAGCATAAGCCGAAGCAGGGCAGCCTCTCAGGGCCAGCCGCAAATGGAGGACATGTCCACGGGATGTGAAAAGCCCTCTTCGGCGGAGGGAAACATTGCCACCAGCGCTCACCCTGCTCTCTGGCTCGTGGTGGACCACCCCTCCCCCAGGCGGCACAGAATCCAGGGGAGGAGGCCCAGCCGAGCAAGTCCTGTCTGTAACCTGTCATGTCTGCTCGTGGGAGCAGAACTGCAGTCTCCTGAAGTAGTTCTGTGGGAAGGCAACGAGTCTCCAGCCCCAGGGAGGGCCTGAGGGCATTGGGGGGCAGCCCCTCCTTAGCTGCTGTTGCAATACTGAGAACTCGCACTCCAAGGGGTCTCAGGCTGATGTGTCCCCTGCCTCTCCTCCCTCCTTCCCAGTGTGTGAGAGCTTCCGCTGCCCGCAGGTCCAGTGTGGCGTGGGCACCACGCTGGTGGAGGTGTGGAGCCCGGACCGCTGCTGCCCATACAAGTCTTGCGGTAAGCCCAGGACAGGGACTTGCACCCCGAAGCTGGAGACTCAGGCCGGGGCCCTGCTGGGGTGGGGGTGGGGGGTGCTGGGGAGGGAACCAGGCCCCACCGCTGTCAAATTTGCTTGGATCCAACCTCCTCCAGAGTCACCAGAGGGAAGGGACCAAATCATCTTCCTCCCCCTGCATCCGCTCTGAACACTGAGCATACCTACATCTTTTCCTTCCAAGGATAAAAGAACAAGGTTCCTTGTTCCAAAAGGTTTTCCATACTAGAAAGTCTTTATGGCAATTGCCTGATAATAAGCATAATTTTTGCTAAAATTCACTGCAAACTCTTTTGGGTAGCAGGTGGGAGTGTCAGTGGCCAATAATGAAAACCAATGAGGTTTATATAAAAAAATGTTATTCACAAAAGAGGTCAGATATTCTATTTTGCATTTGAATATTTTGCTTGTCTTTCTCCAGCCCTCACCAGAGCATAAACTTCATGAGTGCAGGGGTTTTAGCTGGCTTTGTTCATTGCTGTATCCCCGAGGCGCAGAGCAAAGCCCAGCATATGATAGACACTTAAAACTATTTGTGGCATAATTGACCAACTTGAGAACATTTGATAGCCATTCTGATCTCAAGCTCCTTATCTCTGAAGCTAGAACTGGTGTATCCCTTATGTGGGTGCCTCAGAAGTCAGGTCGCACACAGGTTAGAACGGAACCTTCTCATGGTTAAAGGCTTGGAGTAGCAAAGCTGAGCTTGCTGGAACATATGTTTGGGAAATGCAGATGGTCAGAAGTTCCATCCTTGCCATGTTTGTTCCTAGAGAAGCCCCACATCTTCTCTGGAATGGCCCTGGAGGAGGGAGGGATGAATTCCTAATGACCAGAGGAGCCCTGTGACTGGCCTGTTTGTCCTCACCCCACATCCGGGTGGGGAACGTGGCATTTAGGACCATTACTGCCCACCCACTTAGCCAGGGCGCTGGACCTGGGCCCGGCTGCACCTGTAGTGACAGGTCTGGGGACCTAAGGGGACCTCCACCTGGACATCTCTGGTGAGGTGGGTCCTGGTCCCTCCTGTTTTTCAGAGTGTGACTGCGACACAATCCCGGTGCCCCAGTGCCATCTGGTATGGAGACCTGTTGCTCCCACCCTTTGCAGCCTGGCCCCTGCCTTTCTTTTCCTGCCTATCCCCTACCCCAGAGACCCTATTCGCTTCATCAAGTGCAAAGAGCTTGAGATTGCAATTCAGAATTCTTGTCCAAAGCTCTGCCACTGACTTTCTGGGCTCAATCTCCTCATCTGTAAGGTGGCATGATAATTCTTCCGAGGTATGGTGAGAATTAAGTACAATGATGACGATGATAATCCTCAAGATGGTGGTGGTAATGATAGTGATGGTCATGATGATGAAGAAGTAATGATGATGATGATGGTGTTGTTATTGGGGATGATGTGACAGTGGTGATGATGATAAGCCTGATGGTAGCTCATGTTTATTGAGAACTATGTTAGGAGCTTTTCTACACCTTTTATGTGTGTTATTACATTAATTCTCACAACTCCGTGAGGTTGATTCAATGATTATCCTAATTACACAAACAAAGAAACTAAGGTTAAGATGAAGCTAGTAAATCACAGAACCAGGATTTGAGCCTAAGAAATCTGATTCCAGAGATCATGCCCTTAACTCAAGTTGTACAGCCACTGAGGGAAGTGAAAATAGTTCATGAAATATTAAGTTATGCTTACTTAATTTTCTCAAGTATACATACCCCCCACACACAACACACATTTCCTCTCATTTTGTCCCAAGCCCCTATCTGTCCTCTTCTCCGAGCAATGTTCCCTTGGTGATGTGGCCATGGGTGCCCAGGATGAAAGGAGTGGCCTGAGACCCTGGGAGAGGACATGGGGGAGCATTACTCAGCCGAGAGGCTTGGGAGTCACTCTGGGAGTTTTCTAGATTGTCTCCTCCCTCAGCAGGAGGGTATCTGATCTTGTAAGGTGCCAAGGGCCCCCAGGCCTGCCAGTGCCCTCCCCACCCACTGTGAGGAGGCAACTGACATAGGCAGGGGCACAGGGAGCAGACTGCACCTGAGGATGGGGCAGGGCTTTCCCACCCAGGGGTGCTGACCCCCTCCACCCCACCCAGTGGGAGAAGTCCCAGCTGGACGAGGAGTTCATGCGCAGTGTGGAGAATGTGTGTGGCTGTGCCAAGTACGTGTGCGGTGAGTGGGGGAGGGAAGCTGTGGGGCAGAGCCAGGGTGGGGCCAGCCAGGCTGGGGTGGGTGCAGGTGACCGGGCTCTCGGTGACTGTTGCCACCCTGCATGCCCGATCAGTGAAGGCCCCCGTGTGTCTGAGCCGCGAGCTGGGCGTGATGCAACCAGGCCAGACGGTGGTGGAGCTCTCGGCAGAAGGCGTGTGCCACACCTCCCGCTGCACAGACCTGCTCGACCCCCTTACCAGCTTCTACCAGATCAACACCACCTCTGTGCTGTGTGATGTCCGCTGCGAGGCGGTAGGGTGCTGGCGGGTTGGGGTTAGGGTGGGTGTGAGTGAGACAGCCCTAGGTGCTTCAGGGATTTGAGGACACAGCTAGGGACCCCCTCCCCCAGATGAGCCTAGAGAGTGGGCATCAGAGGCCTATGTAGAAAGTGCTGGTGGAGAGAGGCCAGGAAGGAACAGCAAGAGTAATGGGACAGATCTATGACCCAGCAAGAGTGGATGACAGAGAACACACATTTATTAAGCATCTACTGCATGCCTGGCAGTTCCCTATCCTTTCAGTTTGTGTGTTGCTTCCCCTTGTTGAGCCTAGTACCTAGGACAGTCCCTGGCCTACAGTAAGAGCTCAGTAAATATTAGTCTAATGAAAGAATAAATGGGATTGGGATTATTACCATTTTGTGGATGAGAAAACTGAGGCTTAGGAAGGTCCAGTCATTGTTGAAAAGTTCCAAAGAAATGGACTCAAATGTAGGTCTGTTCCAGTTTGCTAGAGCTGCCATTATGCAAAATACCAGAAATGGATTGGCTTTTATAAAGGGGATTTATTAGGTTACAAATTTAGAGTCCTAAGGCCATAAAAGTGTCCAAACTAAGACATCAGCAAGAGGGTACCTTCATCAAAGAACAGCCGATGACGTCTGAAATGCCTCTGTCAGCTGGGAAGGCATGTGGCTGGCATCTGCTGGTCCTTTGCTCCTGGGTATGTCTTGAAATGGCTTTCTCCAAAATGTCTGTGGGCTTCTTTGTTTGCTCCGCTCGCTCAGCTCCTGTGAGAAGTTGCTTCTTTCTCCCAGAATGTTTCACTCTAAGCATCTGGGGGTCCTCTCTTAGCTTCTCCAGGGCAAACTGTGGGTTTCCTCTCTCAGCTGAGCATCTCCAAATGTCCTGTCTACATCTCCAAGCATCTCCAAGTGTCAGCATCAGTGTTGGCTCTTGAGCTCTCTTAAGTACTCCCCAAATAGGCAGGGCCCATACCTCCATGGAAATAATTTAATCAAAGTTCTCACCCACAGTGGGTGAGTCACATCTTCATGGAAACATTCAATCAAAAGGTTCCACCCCACAAGATTGGGTTAAAAGATCTTGACTCTTCTGGCATCCATAACAGTTTCAGACCATCACAAGGTCCCTCTGGAACCAATGCCGGCACCCTTAGTCACCAGAAATGCTGCATCTCAAAGAGTGGAAATGCTCTTCCTCCACTGGGGCTGGGGCAAGGAACTGAAGGAAGGGAGGCTGAGGGCGGGTATAAGGACGACCTGCCAACGGAGACAGAAGAAGGCTGGGAGTTGCCCTGCCTGAGCACCTGTGGGGGCTCTTCCCCAATGTCTGGGCTCTGAGACAGGCAGACAGTGGGAGGTCCAGGAGGTGGAAGGGTCAGTGGGCATGTGGCTGAGGGCCACCTTGTTCCACCTTATCCCGCAGAACCAGGAGTACGAACACCCGCGGGACCTGGCGGTCTGCTGCGGCTCCTGCAGGAACGTGTCCTGCCTCTTCACCTTCCCCAACGGCACCACCTTCCTGTTCTTGGTAAGCAGCCGTTCTAGTTTGTGAAGCTGCTCAGTGCAGATGCCATGAAATGAGTTGGCTTGAACAATGAGAATTTGTTAACTTATAAGCATGTTGTTTTTATGCTGAGAAAAGTGTCCCAATCAAGGCATCACTGGGCAAAGCTTAATTCCCGAAGGCTGGCTGCTGGAGACCCTGGGCTCCCCTGCCACATGGCAAAGCACGTGGCGGCGTCTGCTGGTCTCTCCTTTCTCTTCCAGGTTTCTTTGCCTCCAGCATCTTATTTTCATGGCTTTCTCTCTCTCCCTCCCTCCCTCTCTCTCTCTGTGTGTTCACCACATTTATATTACAAAGGACTTCAGTAAGAGGATTAAGACCCACCCTGGGCCACACCTTAACTGAAGGAACCTAATCAAAAGATACTATTCACAGTAGGTTTAGACCCACAGGAATGGATTAGCTTTAAGAACATGGTTTTTGTGGGGTACATGCAGTTCTAAAACCACCACCCAGCCCGTTAACTGTCCCCCTGGGAAAGTGTCTCAGAAGGGGAAATTGAGGCTCCAGTGATTAGGGGACACCTATGACCAGAATCCTCTCTGGCCCCTAGGCCAGGGTCTAGTACAGAGGGGGCCCCTGGGCAGTGCCAGGCCCTGGGCTGCACCTGCAGCTCACTCAGCCCCTCCATCTGGCCAGCAGCCCCCATCACCCACTTCTCTGCCCTGCAGCCCGGGGCATCCTGGATTGCAGAGTGTGCCCGCCACCACTGCAGCAGCACTCCCTTGGGTGCCGTGCTGGTCCGCTCGCCTATCAGCTGCCCACCCCTCAACGAGACCGAGTGTGCCAAGGTCAGTGCCTGCCTCCTCCTGGGGCCAGGGGCATTAGTGGGGTAGGTGTTCCTGGTGTCCCTGGAGCCTGCACCTGCACCTCCACCCTCACCCCAGATCCACAAATCTGTGCTTGCATTTTGCTCTGACTGCATTGCATCTCACATCCTCACACATCACATGGCCACACACAGGTGCACACAAATGTACACCATCACATGTCTAGGCACACACTTACCTACACCAATACAGACAATCAGCCACACTCACACACCACACACTCCACAGGAACATTGACACACCTGGAATGGCAGTGCACACACTGCACGGTCACACACCTAGGCTCTCGACAGACACAGTCTTGCACACACTTGTCCCCCACATGCCTCAGCATAGCCCTGTGACAGGCTAACCAATGATAGCACTAGCATGGATGGTCATCAGGATGGCACAGCTCAAAGAAAAGGGTTTGGGGTTATTGTTAAAATATTAAGGATCCTGAGATTAATACTGGACATTCACATATTTCTGACTCACCTAGAAAACAAATGCACATGCACACACCCAATCATATTCATACATATGATCTCACATGTACACACACAGATCCCACATGAACACATGTGCACTCACATAATGCATGCAAAATCAGACACACATACACCCACACTCACACGTGCGTACTTGCCCATGCTTATCTACAAAGAACCCCATTGCATCCAATGTTTTATCTGTTTCACAGTAGAGGAGGAGGGCTGTAAGGGATAATTATCCCCATTTTAGAGATAGGAAGACTAAACCCAGAGGAAAGGGGTGACTTATCCAGAGCTGAGGTAGAGTGGGTGCCACTGACCCTCTCCCTGAGTGGGTGTAGCTTCTGTACCTTTCTCCTTCCTGACCCTCTGTGCACAGAAATACTAATGGCAGTGCGGTAGGCAATAGGGGCCTGAGGGGAGCTGCCATAGAAGAGGAGGCCCTGTACCATCTTACCCCAGCCTCCAGCTGCATGGGGATGGTAGGCTGCCCTAGAGCCAGTTGTCCTGATCATCTCCTTCTGGCCAGGGGCTGATGGACATCAGGACCAGAAGCTCCCACCCCAGGGCATCCTGGGAGGAGAAGAGTCAGGACTCTCAGACGACTTTAGCCTGTTTGCTGGGATCTTGGCCCCTGGCCTGGGAGAGGCCTCCCCACTCATCTCCCTCCCCTCCTTCTAGGTTGGGGGCTCAGTGGTGCCCTCGTTGGAAGGATGCTGTCAGACATGTGAGTGAGCAGGGTTGAAGCCAGGGGCTGAGGGTCTCTGATTGGGGGCCAGGGTGTCATGCTGGGGTTCAGAGGGCTGGGTTTCTGGCCTGGTGGCTCTCCAAGGGTGAGTGGACCAAGGTATAAGCCCAGCCACGAGGCTCATGACACTGGCACAAACACACAGGTGGGCAGAGGCCATACTCAGGTCTCCTCCCAACCCACGGCCCCTGCGTCTTTTTGGCAACAGGGAGCATTGGGGTAGAAGGTCAGTAGCTCGCCAGCCACTCTGCCTCCTCCTGCCCTGCCAAGAGCCCCAGCCCAGGTGCCCCCATGTGAGTCCTGGTCCTGAAGTGCCTCCTGGATAGGATTCAGGCCTAGAGGTTTCCTGACTGGGTCTAACTGAGTGCTGTGTTTATCTGTCTTTACACCCTGGCTCCTGGGTCCCTAGGCACCCAGAACCTGCAGCCCCCAACCACATACACAAGCAGCCTAGGATCTTTGCCCACCTGTCTCCCCCTGGGACCCTCAGACCCCTTCCTAGGAGGGCAGTGGAATTTGGAGCCCTTTTATGTCCCCATCACAGGCTCCAAGAAAGGTGGACTTGGTGCCTCATTGGCTGTTATGTGACCCACAAGCTCATGCTCCTTGGATGTCCCATGTGCTCCCATGTGACCCATGTCCCCTCTCCCCAGGTTCCCCGGGGACCTTGTTTCCCGTGGTCCCTGTTAGCCCCGCTTCTCCTCCATGGGTTAGTGTCCACTGCCGCCCAGGTACTCCTCCCGGAAGCCCATGGGACTGGAGGCGGGCAGCTGCATTGCTATTGCCAACCACGTCCCTGGGCTCTGGGGGTGGGGAGGGGGAGGGCATGCCCCTGCTCCCTGCCTCCAGCCACGGCCATGTGGCCCACAGTGCATGCCGGGTAGTGAGCTGTGTCCCTGGGCTTGCATGTGAATGCTTCGGCGGTGCCTTCTCACCTGCTGCCCACCTGGCTGGTCACCCCGCTGCCACTGCTTTGCTCCACCAGTCAGCCCATCTCAGTCCAGGGACCAGAGGGACCATGGCCAGGACAGCCCTGGTTTTGCCTGCTCCTGGGAGCAGAGAGGGAGGGCAAGCTGGACTTAGCTTTGGCCAGGAGCCCTCTAGGCAGTGAAGCGGAGAGGCCCAGAGGTCAGAAGAACGGATCCCACACCATTTCCAGCGGGCACCCCGGGGTTTCAGAGCGAGCCCATGCAGCCGACAAATATTTACAGAGCACCAACTATGTGCCAGGCACTGTTGCAGGCACTGCAGACACAGCAATAAACAAGGCAGACAAATATCCTTGTCCTCAGGGAGCTTGCAGTTTAGTGGGAGAGGTAGAATGACAACTAAAATACATTATAGGATGCATGTGGTGGGTTTTATGCTGGAATTATGCAATTTTGTGGGGGAGGGGGTGCTCATTAAGGAAAAGAGTATAAAATTACAAATCCATATTTAGGTATGCAAGTGAATGAAGTGAATGTTTATTTAGAATGAGGAAATAGCTCACAACAAATTGCAAAAAGACTTACTCAAAAGAAGATCCTAAAGCATAAGCTTCAGCAACTGAATTACAAATGCTCTCTGACAGGATGGTGATAGTGCCCTGGATAAAAATAAGGTCAGGGAGGTCTGGGGGGACTCCTGGGTGGAGAGAGAGAGTTGCAATTTCAGGAAGGAGGATTAGGAAAGGCCTCTCTGGGGAGGTTTTTAAGCAAATTGCTGAAGGAGGTAAGGGCTGAGTGAGCCCTGTGATTGGTTGTGGGAGGCACCCCGCAGGGAGAGGAAGCAGCGTGCTTATCAACTGTCCTTTCTGGAACAGCTCTATGGGGTTGGCCACTCGTGGCCCGTTTGATACCTATGGAAACCCAGAGAACCTGCTATATGTAAGCATAGGACTGGGGGCTGGGGTTTCATTCACTCAGGAAATTGCAGAATTCTAATGCTAGGAGCCTCGTCAGGGTAGGAAAACAGAAGCTCAGAGAGGAATGACGACATGCCAAGTGTTACCAACAGGGGTGGGGAGGCAGCCTACCCCATCCCCAAATCCTCCTCTTCCCTAGCACCAGCCTCCAAGGCTGGCCCTGCCCACCATCCAGGCATCTTCCTCTGTCCCACCTGCTTCCAATGCCCTGTCTTTACCTTCCCCGACTCCACCTCCTTCCAGGGCATGTGAGTTAAAAGGCTTGCCCTTTGATAAGGAAGGGCACTAACATGGGAAGAGGTCCCTCCAGCATGACACTAACTGCCCCAGGCCGACCCGTCCTATTACCCTTAGAGAGCCTGCCTTGGCCACAGCCTCCTCACCCACCCTGTCCCCCCAGGTAAGGAGGACGGGCGTTCCTGCAAGAAGGTGACCATCCGCATGACTATCCGCAAGAACGACTGCAGGAGCAACACCCCTGTGCGTGGTGCCCGCGTCACAGGGCGGGGAGGGGGAGCCGGAGGGGTCTTTGGAGGGCAGGGCCCACCCAGGTGACCTCATGGGCCTGCCTGTCTGCAGGTGAACCTAGTGTCCTGCGATGGGAAGTGCCCTTCTGCCAGCATCTACAACTACAACATCAACACCTACGCCCGCTTCTGCAAGTGCTGCCGTGAGGTGGGCCTGCAGCGGCGCTCCGTGCAGCTCTTCTGTGCCACCAACGCCACCTGGGTGCCCTACACGGTTCAGGAGCCCACCGACTGTGCCTGCCAGTGGTCCTGAGGCCTGGGGCCGGGGCTGGCTGGACCGTCTCTGCTGCCTCACTTTCCATCCAGCTGGCCGTGTGTGTGTGTGTGTGTGTGTGTGTGTGTTTGTGTGTGCACATCTGTCTTTATGCATGTGCAGGGGGTGGGAGAATTAAAGGGTTGGAGAGCTGGTTGTGCCAAGCATGGAATGTGGGCAGAGGCACACAGAGAGCCCAGAATGGGCCACACCTGCCCATCCCAGCTTCCTCTCTGGCCTCCCCCTCCCTCACCCATGGGAGAGTGCCACACTTGAGGGCTCAGAGAACCCAGCTCTGTCCTGGCTTGAGGTTGGGAATGAGCCCTAGATTCAGAGACAGCAGGCCCTGCTCACCTGTGCCTCTGGCCACAGTGATTTGGTGGAGCGTGTGAAAGTGTTCCTGAGAAGGTGGGGCCAGAGCTGGGTCTGAGACCAAGCATGGAGGCCCATTCTCTTTCTTGGCTCTAAGAAGCACAGACAGAGCAAAAGGAAAGAGGGCTTTAATTGCAATGCTCAGACCTGTATTATTGTCCAAAAGGACTTTGCAAGAGCAATGAGGGTGGGTTCGTCAGGCCCAGGTCCTCTCCCCAAGGTCTGTGAGGTTGGTTGGGGTCCACATGCCTCCATACAAAGACTGAGGAGTGGATTTGGTGACCTCAAAGTTCTCTGTGGCCCCAAGCGGGCTGCTCTGATATTCCATAATTGACATTGTACTTCAGGAAAGGATTGAGAGGAACAGGCCCATGTCTGTGCCTCAGTACACCCCCACCCCATCCCAGAAGGCGGCCTGGCACTAGTGAGGAGTGAGGGGCATCCAGCATAGCTCATCTCGGGTACTGGCAGATAAACCCACCCCTCCAAGGCCCCAGCTAGTTTAATGGGAACCTTCATCTTCAAATGTAGCTCCTGGCTTTGCAATGTGCCTTTTCTTGAAGGACATAGCAGAGTTGGTCTCTGGAGGGGCCTGAGTAGGTATTCAGTGGCTCAACCAATTCCAGGCTCTCTTCTCCATGGGAGAGCATCTGTCAATGGAAAATGCAGGCCCTGTGCGTGTGCAGTCTCAGAGGCTCTGAGCGTCTGTCAGAACCTTGACTCTGAACCTGAGTATCCCCACTAAAGCCAGGACCAGACCCCCTCCACACTCATTCTGCAGAGCCCCCACCCCCACCCCGTGCCACTTTATGCTGCCAGATCCAGCGTGCATGAGGATGAGGTTGTTCAGGCCCCTGCACTGCCCTGTCGGTTTGGAGATGTGTGGCTGCCCTAGCACCCCTTGAGGGTAGGGGCCTGTACCAGGATAGTCTCCCAGCTGTTTCTGCAGCTTCTTTGTTCCTATATCTGTGAATGTTTAGG
Organism: Bradypus variegatus; assembly: GCA_004027775.1. Classification (NCBI taxonomy): domain Eukaryota; kingdom Metazoa; phylum Chordata; class Mammalia; order Pilosa; family Bradypodidae; genus Bradypus; species Bradypus variegatus. The sequence goes on from PVKY010000474.1 coordinate 45,418, forward strand.
TATCCAATAAACTGCAGGAAGACATCAGTCCTCTTAGCATCTCAGAGTGTGTCAGGTTTGCTTTGAATCTGAAGGAGCGTCATCTGTGCAGAGAAGACCCTATTTTATGGCTCTGGGGAGCAGCCTGACTTCTCCTGCACCACCGTGCCCAGCACCATGCCCCATACGAAGCAGTCCCAGTGAATGTCTGCTGATTGGAATTGCATTACTAGGAGACTGGCTTCTGGGGGAATGGGTGGGAAGAAAGAAGATTACATTAGGAGCTGGGGAGTAAGGTGCACAGTTGGCGGGTCTGAGGAGTGGTCCCAGTTCTGTGGGGACATGGGCAGTTGCCTCTCACACAGGATATGGGTGGAGCAGGCCTTGAGAGTGGGTTTCCTATCAGCTTCTCAACATTTCTGTATGTATTTCCCTGTTGTTCTCCTATAGAGCTTGGTAAGTTTTTGCAGCCACCATCAGCTGTGCTGTGGTTTGGGTTCTTATTGACTCCTAAACTTAAAGGAACCATTGGTACACCTAAGAGGCAAGTGGGAGGGTGCCAAGTGCTTGAAGAAACACCCCCAATAAGAGTGGAAACTTCTAGGGTCTGAATCCATGCTTTGGGTGTAAGAACCTCACCCCACCTGGAGAATCCCCCTTTGAAATAAAACTTAGAGGGCTTGGATTTTATTTCACAAGGAGGCTTCTTTCCTCATTTCACATTTGTCTGTGAGTATGAACATTGGGCCTGCCTTTCTCTAATGAGAATATCACTGTGCAGCCTCTTAAGCAGCACATTCTAAATAAGCAATGAATTCAAGAAATCAGAATGAAAATTAGACAACATTTTGATCTGTGTGATTATGAAATTATGACATATTAAACCTGTGAGATGCAGCTAAAGCAGTACTTAGAGGGACATGTATATCCTAAAATGCATGCTTCACACTTCTTAATTTCTCATCATTGCAGCCAGAGATGGGGTGCGACAGGGCTTCCAAACTTTTCCAACATTGATAATGACCAGTGGCTTTCAATCAATCATTTCCTTAGCCACGGCACACATAGCAGTTTTACAGAGAGTTTCAAACCCTGAGCTCAGCAGAAGATGACTTTAAACATACCTTTAAAGAGGAATGAATTAAAATCCTGATTCTATAAACAGCAAGACGTTTAGACCAAGATGTAAGGGAGTTCTTTAGCCACTGTTGGAATCCCAGTTTTCCTGGCTGTTTATCCACAAACTCACCTCCTTTCTCATCTGTTTATGCCAAGATAGAAGAAGGCAGCTTCAGAACAGTCAGGCCACTCTAAGTCAATTGTTGTGTAGACAGAGGCAGAGGGTGGCAGCTCAGGTCAGCTAGCCTTGGCCTAAATGTCTTGGTTTAGGAGGGTGGCTCCAGGCTTCCAGACACCTGCTCCGCACATCTGATGACCCACATTTGGTGGCCTGGCCCTCCTTACAGCCAGTTGGCAGCAGTTACCTTTCTGCCTGCTCCACTCCCACCAAATGCTGATAGATGGCATAGCTTCAGATGACCATGCCCATTGCTGGAATCCCAAGGTTATTGGATGTCCAGCCCCAACCTCACCTTCACTCCAACCCAGAAAGCCCCTTCTGCCTGCTTCTCCTGGATGCCAAGCTTTCACCTCAACCCTTTGGCCAAAACTCCCAGACATGTTTGCTCAGCTTACTCCTGAGGAAACCAACCTTTTAGGCTAAGACACTGGAGTGAGAGATTAACAAGGAGAAGGAAAACCACCAGCCATTATAAGACCTTGATAAGCATTGTGGGGAAGACAAGTCAGGGTGAGAATTTTAGACCTTAATCAATGTAGCTCATCTCCCCTCCAAAAAGCCAGTGCCAATAGTGCTGATATGAGTGCTCACTGGTACAATTTGGAGATGTCAATTTCAATTTAAAATGCAGGCAAACCTCATCTTATTGTTCTTCACTTTATTGCACTTTGCAGATGCTGTGATTTTTACAAATTGAAGGTTTGTGCCAATCCTGTGTCAAGCAAGTCTATTGGTGCTATTTTTCCAACAGCACGTGCCCACTTCATGTCTGTCATATTTTAATTAAAATATGTACCTTTTTTTAGACACAATGCCATTGCACACTTAATACACTACAGTATAGTGTAAACATAAATTTTATATGCTCTGGGAAACAAAAAAATTCATATGACTTGGTTTATTGCAATATGTGCTTTATTGTAGAATATTTATTTATTCTGGAACCAAGCACTCAATATCCCTGAGGTTGGCCTGTACATATACCCTTTGACTAAGCCATCGTATTTCTAGGCATCTGTGGTATGCTGAATAATGGTCCCGCAAAGATGTCCATGTCCTAATCCCTGGAGTCTGCAAACATATTCCCTTCCATGGTAAAAAGGATTTTGCCAATGAGACTAAATTAAGGACTTTGAAATGGGAAGATTATCCTGGCTTATCTGGGTGGACCCAATGTAATCACAAAGGTGCTTGTAAGAGGGAGGTAGGAGGGTCAGTGCCACAGAGAGGAGATGGGAGGAAGGAAGCAGAGGTTGGAGTGATGCACTGTGAAGCTGGAGGATGGGGCCACAAGCCATGGGGTACCGGCAGCCTCTAGAAGCTGCAAAAGGCAAGGGAACAGACCCTCCAGACCCTCCAGAGAGAATGCAGACAGCCTGCTCACCCCTTGATCTTAGCCAAGTGAAACTGTGTTGGACTTCTGATCTCCAGAACTGTAAGAGAATAAATTTGCATTGTTTTAACCCACTAAATTTTTGTAATCTGGTACAGCAGCAATAAGAAACTAAAACAGCATATAAAAATAATCCATACAAAGAGGCATGGGCCAGGATGTTAATTGCGGCATTGTCCTAATTAAAAAAAAAAATCGGTAACAACTTTAGATGCCTATCAATAGGGAATGGTTAAATAACGGGTGCAGCCGCACTCTAGAATATTATGGGCCCTCTTGGGGGGCTGACATGGTAGGCCCTCCAGGATGTGTTCAATGAAGAAGGGAAATCGTTGGTCAGTTATCACAGAATGACCCGCTCCTTTAGGCACCTATGTGGACGTGCGC
>PVKY010000475.1:0-48449 GCA_004027775.1 Bradypus variegatus
ATATCTGCCGAGCTCTAGCTCTGAGTTTCAGGTGTCTCAGAGATATGCATTGTTCCAGAGACCAATCAGGTTATACACTAAGGGATCAGCATCTCAGAGTTTAGAGATAGGCATTACAATTCAGGAATAGAGCTAACTGCTGTAAGAGCTTACAATCTAGGGTCTATTACAATAATTATGTCCACGTTAGGCTATGTTCTAAGATTCAATTCTGAGTTTACAAATTGTAGTTAGTCCATATCGGTGAGGCATTAAACTGTTTGCCTTTACTTCTGGTGTACTTCACTCAAATACTGTGTACAGGATCCATTCACTTCGTTGTGTGTCTCACAGCTTCAATCCTTCTCATAGTTGCTCAATGTTCCACTGTATATGTACACCACAGTACACCATTCCATTCTTCAGTCAATGGGCTACTGGAATTTTGATAGGGATTGTACTGAATTTGTCTATTGCTTAAGGCAGAATTGACATCTTAAGAAAATTAAGTCTTTCAATCTGTGAATATGGCATGTCTTTCCATTTATTTAAGTCTTTAATTTCTTTTAGCAATGTTTCGTAGTTTTTGGTGTGCAAGTCTTCCACCACTGTATTGGTTAGGGTTCTCTAGGGAAATAGAATCAACAAGAGATATCTATAAATATAAGATTTATAAAAGTGTCTCATGTAACTGTTGGTATGCATGAGTCCAAATTCTGTAGGGCAGGCGGTAGACTGGCAACTCCAATGAAGGTGTTCAATGAACTCCTCAGGCAGCAAACTGGAACTTCGATGAACTCCTCAGGAAACACTTCACTGGTGAGCCGAAGAAGTGAAGATCCTCTATCTGTCTCACTTAAAAGTTTTCAGCTTATTGGATTAAATCCAGCTGACTGCATTCTCTCTTTGTGGAAGACACACCCTTCATTGACATAATCAGTCACAGCTGCAGCCAATTGACCGATGATTTAATAAAAACCAGCCTTCTGGTTTATTAACCAGCCACAAGTGTCCTTGCAGTAACGGTTAGACCAGTGCTTGCTTAGCCAGACACCTGGGCGCCATCACCTGGCCAAGTTGACACATGAACCTACCATCACCACCATCTTGGCTAGAAGGTGGTTGTATAGAAAGTTGTTTCCTGAAACTTTTCTGAATTCATGTATTAGCTCTAATAGCTTTGTTGCAGATTTTTCAGAATTTCTTGTATAAAGGATCATGTCATATGAAAATAGGGGAAGTTTCACTTCTTCTTTTCCCATTTGGTTGCTTTTTCTTTCCTTCTCTTGCGTAATTTCCTCTGGCTAGAACTTTCAGTGCAACGTTGAATAACATTGGTGACAGTGGGCAACCTTTTCTTCTTCCTGATCTTAGAAGGAAAGCTTTCCATATTTCACCATCGAGCATAATGGCAACAGTGGGTTTTTCATATGTGCCCTTTATTGTGTTGAGGAAATTTCCTCCTATTTTTAAGTGGTTTTTTTTTTATCAAGAAGAGGTGAAAGATGTTGTCAAATGCCTTTTCTATGTCGATTGATATCATCATGGGTTTTTATTCCTTCCTTTTGCTTATGTGGTGTATTGGAGTTATCAATTTTCTTATGTTAAAGTACCCCTGCCTACCAGGGATGAAGCCCACTTGATCATGAGGTATAATTTTTTTCACGAGCTGTTGGCTGTGGTTTGCTAGCACTCTGTTGAGGATTTTGCACCTATATTCATAAGGCATATTGGTCTCTAATTTTCTTTTCTTGCGGTGCCCTTATCTGGCTTCATTATGATGATCACATTGGCCTCATCCTCTTCCATTTTTTTTTGAAATCTAGTTCTTCCAGTCCTCTGGCTTTCTAGTGCTTTGTGTTTGTCTGTTTTGTTTTGAGGGCTTGAGCCATCAGTTTGTCTTTCCAAAACTAGTTTTGCTCTTAAACAGGGAATGGAAAGTATCAAGAGGAGAAAAAGAAATAGGTACCTTCTCTTTAACAGTCTCCTGGCACATTTCCCTGAGAGGGTTTCATACAATGATCACGCTCAGAGTGGGGCCCCCCAGAACGCTTCAGAGCTGATCTAAAGCAATGATCAACCAGCAGGCCACACCCCCCAGGATTTTGGAGGACTAGGTCCTTACACTGCCCTGGACCCCAGCAGGCTGCTCCAGGAGCCCGGGCTGCAGTCACACACTGGGGGTGGGGGAGCAGCTGCTGCCAATAGGGTGCAATCACCAGCCTCTTCCTCTGACCTCCAATGCTCACAGTGCTCCCCCAGAGGGCAGAGCTCAAGATGCCTGGTTCCTGCTGGTTCCGCAGCGGTTTGGGTGGAGGGGCTGACCAGGGAGCCCTACCCTGCCATCTCCCACAGACCCCTCTCGCAGCTCTGCTCTTGGTGTAAAATCTAAAGCTCTGTTGCATCCAATGTGCCTATCTCTGCCTTTTAATATTTTAATAAGGAAGTTTAATCTACTGGCACTTACTTAAGGTGGTAAGTGAGAAAGAAGGATTGACTTCTGCCATTTTGCTTGTTTTCCATGTGTTTTGTATGTTTTTTGTTTCTAAATTATTCCAGTACCGCTTTTTTTTTCATTTAGTTGCTTTTTGATTCCCTTCTGCTCTCCTTTTCTCTATATTTTTCAGTTATTTTCTTTAGTGGTTACCTTTTAAATTACAATTAACATCTTAAACTAATAACAAACAATGAAGTTCAACTAGTGCTAGCCTAGTTTCACTCATATACAAACTCTCTACTCCTATATACCTCTGTCCCTTCCCCTTTTTATTGTTAGTTTCTCAGAGTACTTCTTTATGCATTGTATGCTCATTAACATAGATTTAAAATGTTATTTTACACATTTGCTTGTTAAAGTATAGAGGAGGGAAAAAAACGGCAGTGCTTCTGGTAATGAATTCTTTCAGCCTTTGTGCATCTGTAAATTTCCACTTCTCCGTTATTTGAAGGATAACTTTGCTGGAAATAGATTTCTTGGGTGACACATTTTTTAATTTAAGAACTTTACTTATGGCGCGCCGTTGTCTCCTGGTCTCCATGGTTTCTGATGAGAAATCCGCTGTTAGTCCTACTGGGGATCCCTTCTCCCTTGTTGCTTTTGCGGTTTTCTCTTTGCCTTTGGATTTTGACAATTTTGCTACAATGTGTCCTGGCAAAGATGCCTTAGAACATGTCCTGCTTGGAGTTTTTGAGCTTTCTGGATGTGTACATTCATGTTTTTAATCGGATTTGGGGAAATTTCAGTCATTATTTCTTCAGATACTTTTCTGGTCCATTTCTCTGTCTCTCTTGTCCTTCTGGGACTCCAGTGATGCATATTTTGGCATATGAGGTCTGCAGCTCCCTCAGCCTCTTTTCATTTTTTTTCCTTTTTCTTTCTGCTTCTCATACTGGATACTTTAATTATCTTGTCTTCATGTTTGCTGTGCAGTTGAACCCCTCTAGTTGAGTTTTTCATTTCAATTATTGTACTCCTCAGCTCCAGAATTTCTAATTTGTTCTTATAATAATTTGCTTTTATTTTGTTCAGACAATATTTTCCTTTAGCTCAATGACCATAGTGAAGGAAGTTGATTTAACCTTACTATAAGTAAATAATTCCAACATATGAGCTTTCCTCAAGGATGGCTTCTGTTGAATTATTTTTTTCCTGAGGATGGGCCATACTTTTCTGTTTCTGCATTGTGTAATTTTTTAAAAAAACTGGAATACTGAGTATTATGTTACTACAATCTGGAACTCTAACTCTTCCAGTCCTCTGGGATTGCTGTTTTTTTTTTAAACTTGTTGTCAGCTGTAGCCACCAGTTTGAGTTTTCCAAATTATTTTTTATCCCAAATGGGGGAAAGGAAAGGAAACAAAGCACTGTCCCTTTATGCCTCATCTGCTCCACCTGTCTGTGGGGTGGAAACAATGGCTGTTGTCTGTGCCAGCCCTCCAGCCGTCAGCAGCCAGCCCCCATGCCCCCGGGCTCTGGAGGACAAGGCCTTTAGTGCCCAGCCAGGTTCCACCAGACGAACCAGCAGCAAGTCTGCCGTCCCCACTGCTGACTGCCATGGGGCTGACGATGGGGAATGGCAGCCACTTCACAGAAGTTGAAATGTACTGCTACTTACCAAAATTTACCGGCCTTTTCATCCAGTCCTTCCCTGGGAGCTGCAAGTGTTTCAGTAGATTCTGGAGTTCCAAAAGACTTGATTCAGACAGTCACTGACAATTCAGTAATTGTTTTGTTGGAGGGACTGATTCCTGGAGCTTCCTGCTCCACCATCTTCCTCAATCCTTCCTCTCCTTCTGGTCCCTCTCAACCCGCCCAGCTGGATTGATTCCTCCACCTCTCGATCAAAGTGTATTTACCAAGGTAACCAGTGACCCCATGTTCTGAACCCGTTGATTAAATGTCAACCCTCAGCTCACAGGACTAACAGCAGCACCCAATGCAACTGCTCCTCCACACACACTGCCTGCCCGGCTGCCCCAACAGGCTCCCCCTGGTTTTCCTCCTTCCCTTCATCTTGGTTCTGCCAATCTCTCCCCTCCTTAATGAGGGAGTACCCAGGGGTCAGTCCTTTGACCTCTCTTCTCTTTCCCACAGTGATCTCATTGAGCTTTACATCTTTAAATACAATAAAAATGGTCATGAATCCCAAATTTATATTATCCTGGACATTTCTCCTGAACTCTACACTCATATATTCAACTATCCTCTCTACATCTCCTGACAGATGTCTAACAGAAATCTAACAGAAATTATAGCATGCAGCATGAGCAAGAGATACATTTTTATTTTGTAAGCCACTGACAATTTGGGGTGATTTCTTACTGCATCACAAACAGGCCTGCCCTACCAGATGCAGACCACCGCCACCCGTCCAGTCATCTTCTCCTGTACTCATTTCCTAAACAATCTTCTTGCTTTCTCTCTTGCCCTCTGTTCCGGTTTGCTAATGCTGCTGGGATGCAAAATACCAGTAATGGATTGGCTTTTAGGAAAGAGGTTTATTTGGTTGCAAAGTTACAATCTTAAGTCCATTAAGTGTCCATGGTAAGGCATCAACAATCAGGTACCTTCACTGGAGAAAGGCCATTGGCATCCGAAAAACTTCTGTTAGCCGGGAAGGCACGTGGCTGGCTTCCGCAGTGTCAGCTTTAAATAGCCATCTCCAAAATTTCTCTCTAAGCTGCTCTCCAAAATGTTAATCTCAGCTGCTCTGAGTTCCTTCTGTTTGTGAGTTCTTTTACAGGAGTCTAGTGATTTAACAAAGACCCACCCTGAATGGGTGGGACCACACCTCCATGGAAATAATCTAATCAAAGGTATTATCCACAGTTGGGTGGGTCACATCTCCATGGAAACAAAGGATTCCAACTGAATCAACACTAATACATCTGCCCCCACAAGACTGCATCAAAAAACATGACGTTTTGGGGGACATAATATATACAAACCAGCACACCCTACTACAAAACATATTCTTGCAGAGCAAGTGTGTTGAAAGTTACCAACCTGCTCAAACCCTCCAATGGCTTCCTGTCTGTGTTAAGGTCCAAGCTCTTACAAGCACCTTCCCCTTTTCCTTCTCTGACCTTGGCCCCTGCTGCTCTCACCCTTGCTCACTCCAGCTCAGTTGCATTGGCCGCTGATTTCCCACATGGGCCAGGCATGTTCCCCGCTAGGACCTTCGCAATGCCTGTCCCCTCTGCCGCAGCTGTTCTCCCCTACATGCCCACATGGCTCGCTTCCTCCCCTCCTCACGGGTTGCTTTCTTGATGCGCCCACTTTGGCCGCTGTCTTCACATTAGAATCCCTAACCTCCCTTACGCCGACCTATTGCTTTCCCCATCACACCTATCGCTTTCTAACACAGCATATAGCTTCGTTATCTACCTTTTCTGCCTCCCGCACTGAAATGTGAACAGGTTTGTTTGATTTGCTCACTAATATATCGTCCAGGGTTTAGAACAATATAGCGGAGGCTCAACAGCTGATGAGCAGATGTGCAGTGACCGGCGCACTCGGCTGTACAGAGGCCATAGGGACCTTGACAAGGGCAGCTGGAGTGCAGTGGTGGGGACAGAAGCCAAGAGTCTTGGTGTGTGGTCAGAACGGCCGCCAGAGTTGTCCCTCACCCCTGGAACCTGTGCATGGCAATATTACATGGATAATGGGACTTTGCAGATGTAGCTAAGGTTACTGTTTTAATTTCCTAGGCTGCTCCAAGCAAATACCATGAAGTGGTCCAGCTTAAACAATGGGAACGTATTTGCTTATGGTTAGAGTCTGGGGAAATGTCCAAATCAAGGCATCATAAAGGTGACGCTGTCTCCTCAAAGACCAGCAGCCGGCGATCCTCGGCTCCTCAGCCACGTGGCCAGGCCCATGGCGGCGTCTGCTGGCCTCTCCCTTCTCTTCCAAGTTTTGTCTCGTGCTGGCAACTTCTCCCTTATGTGGCTTTCTCTCTCTCTCTGTAGTCATTCTGTTTACAAAGGACTCCAGTAAGAGGATTAAGACCCATTCTGAATGAGGCGTGTCCCACTAACTGGGGTGGCCTCTTCAGAGATCCTACTGACGGGTTCACACCCACAGGGATGGATTGACTTTAAGAACAGGTTTTTCTGGGGCAGATACAGCTTCAAACCACCACAGTTACTAATCAGTGACCTTAAAATACAGAGATTATCCAGGTGAGTGCCATCTGATCACATAGGCACCTAAAATCAGAGAATTTTCTCTGGCTGTAGACAAGAAGATGAAGCAGAACAGGAGGTCAGAGGGATTCAAAGTGTGAGAATGACTTAACCTGCCACTGCTAGCTTCCAAGGTGAAGGGGGCCATGAGCCAGGAAAGGCAGGTGGCCTCTAGAAGCTGAGAGCGACTCCCAGCTCACAGTCAGCAAAGAACAGGGGCCTCATACAACCATGTGAAACTGAGTTTTGTCAACAACCTGCATGAGGATAGAAGTGGATTCTACCCCAGAGCCTCCAAATAAGAGCCCAGGCCAGGAAATACCTTGATTTTGGCCTTGTTAGATCAGGGGTAGAGAAATCAGCCAAAGCCCCCAGGACTTCTGATACAAAGAACTGGGAGGTAATAAATTAATGCTTTTTAAAGCCTCTGCATTTGTGGTGACCTGTTACAAAACAGTAGAGAACTAATACAATAAGAGATAGGGAGGAGGCAACAGCACAGATGATTCAAAAACATTTGTCATGAACGGCAGAGGGACGATGAGGCTGTAGCTGGAGGCAGATGTGGGACCCGGGGTTTTCCTTGTGGGGTGTATGGGGGTGGGAGTGGCCGCTGCAGGAGAGGCGTGCCACCCTCACACAACACCTAGAGGCAGGTGACGCTGTGCGCCTTATACCTGGGGCTGAACTGAGACCCAAGAAGTGACGCTGTCACGTTGCTCAAAGCTGTCACACGTCTCCCTGCCCACAGTGCCCTGCACTGGCATTGCTGCTCTTCATCTCCTGGCGCTTCTCTCTGGCTTTGGACCCAAAGTGCACTTCCCCGCGAGCAGCAGCCAGCCCACGGTGGCAGGGTCAGGGGTGAACGCCCCTCACCCCTCAGGGTCCTGCGCTGTTTCCCAGAGCTCCCAGGGAACCGAGCCAATGCTGCCGCAGTCCCTGCACAGCTGACACCCACTGCCTTCCTTTCCTGCCTGCGTCTCCACCCTCTACCACTGCTTCTGGAGTCTCCTCCCAAACAACTGGCGGGCTCTCGAGTTCCTGTTCCAAGGCACCGATGCTTTCTATCATTCTACATGCGCACCCAGCTCCCACCTGTAAGACTTCTTTATGGCACCGCTAATTCCACAGGGCACTTTCTCACAATCTCATTACATCTATGCCACTCTGAGGTTGGCAAGACACATGCTGTGAGCTGGAAGGATGAGAACCTCCACCTCACCTGGGCCAGGACCTGCCAGCCCTTCCTGTCCTCCAGGACATCGGGGAACTGGCAAGTCTCCAGGGACCCAGAGACAGAATTTCTGTTCTCACTCACAAAAACACTTTGCAGATCTTATCTTCAAAACAGAACCAGAAAGGATGTTCCAAGGACCCTCCCCTGACCCACAGCTCCTGGGGGTCTCCCTCAAAGAGGGTGTAATAGTCAGGGTTCCAAGCAAACAGTACCAACGGGAGATGTCTGCAAATAGGAGACTTTATAAAAAGTGTCTCATGCAACTGCGGGGTTGCACAAGTCCAAATTCCATAGTGCAGTCACTGAGCTGGCAATTCCAATGAAGGTCTTCGAGGAACTCCCCAGGAAAGGCTGGCTGACTGAAGAATAAATTGAAGGTTCTCTTTTTTCCCTTAAAAAATTTTTTTTTAACTGATTGGATTAAATCCCACGGATTGGATTCTCTCATTGCAGAACACACGCCCTTAGTTGATTGTAGATACAGCCAATTGACTGATGATTTAATCTGCCAGCCTTCTGGTTTATTAACCAGCCGCAAATGTCCTTGCAGTAACAGGCCAGTGCTTGCCTGACCAGACAGCTGGGCACCATCACTCGTCCAGGCTGACACACGGACCCAACCATCAGAGTGGCCGACACTACCTCTGGCCTCTGGCTGATGGAACAGGGCCCCGCCCTGCCCAACCCAGACCCCAGGCTGTACTGCGCCGGGTTCAGTCCTCACACAGGCCCACCAAAGCCTCACTCAGCTCCTCCGGGGAGGGTCTCAGCTTTCTTGCTGGGGTCTGTAACCCGGAAAGTCCCGTGGAATTCCTGTTTCCGGGAAGACTTGCTCACAGGAGCCCCCCAGCCCCTAGCATTACTTCCCCATCCTGGAGCGTCACCCCAGCACCCACTGAAGCGGCTTGAGCCTCGGAGCAGCGCGGTGTGGCCTGAGCACGGCTGTGTGGGGAAAGCCTTCAGGCCACGGTGGGGACTTGACCTGGCCGCTGCAGGAAGGCGTAGGCGGAGCAGGCGGCCGGCCAGGGAGCCGTGAGGACAGCGACGTGGCCGGGCCAGCACGCGCCCCCCGCGGCTCAGACAAGCAGGGGCTCGCGTCGTCTGTCCAGCCAGCCCGCCACCCCGCACGCCCGCAGCCTCCTCCCCGCCTCAGGATCCGGCTCGAAAAGACGTCGGCGCCCTCTCAGCTGACGGTCCTTCTGGGGTCCCCGCCGCCGGTGCGGCCGCCGCCTCTGCTGTCTCCTTCGCGGCTGAACACAGGGCGGGAGGGGCGGGCACAGCGAGGACGCCGGCGGGGCCGGGCCTGCAGCCGAAGCATCGCCGACACGCGAAGCCGCAGACCCGCCGCCACCCAAACCTTCCCGCGAAACTGACGTCGGCGCGGGGCTGGCCGCGCAGGCACCGCCCCTCCGCCGCGCCCCTCCCCCGCGCCCCTCCCCCGCGCTGCTCTTGCCCTCAGCGCGCCGGCGCACTCCCCCGCCTCCTATTGGTCGCTGCTTGTCGGCGCGCGTCGGTCGGCGCAGGGCGCGCCTCGCGATTGGCCGGCGGCCGCGGGCGGGGGTGTGTCGGCGGCGCCCCGCCCCCTCGGCTGGCGGCGGTGCGCGCGGCGGTGGTGGCGACGGCGGCGGCGGCGGCGGCGCGTGGCAGGTCCGGCGGGCGCGCGGCGACGGCGGCGGCGGCGGCCCGAGCCCGGCCCAGCCTCGTCCCTTCCGGGGCCCGCCCGGACGCCGGCCCCGATCCCGGACAGGCGCGCCGCGGCCTCGCCCCGGCCCGGGCCCGGCGCCTCCCGGGGGAGCGGCGCTGCCGGGCGAGCGCAGGCCCGGCCATGACCGACTTCAAGTTGGGCATCGTGCGGCTCGGCCGGGTGGCCGGGAAGGTGAGCGGGGCCAGGGCGCGGGGGCCGGGGCCGGCGGGTCCCGCGTGGTGCACCCTCGCCCTCGCCCCCGAGCGCACCGGGCTGCTGGTGTTGGTCCGGCCCAGCGGGCCAAGTGGCGGCATGGGCCCCGCTCTGCCCCCCGAGACGGAGGCCGCCGTCCCGCCAGGGCCGGGTGCCGGGACGCACGGCCTGCCCTCCAGCGAGCACCCGGCGCCCCGGCCGGCGTTCACCTGGCCCGGCCCAGGTGTGCCTACCGGCCGGGGCCTAGGCGTGCTTTCAGGGCTGGACTCGCGCCCCTTCCCGAGGCAGTGCAGCCTCCCTCCCTCCTGCCAAAACGGGGCCCTCGGTCTGTGTCCCTCGGTCAGTGGTGGCGCTTAGGGGCTCCTTTTGAAGTCGCCAAGGGTTGCTCACGTTTGGCAGAGAATCTGTAGGTGCTCCAGAGCAGGGACAAGGAAGTTGGGGTCTCCAGGGCCTCCCTCTGCCCCCCCCCCCGCAACGTGGGCTTTCTCATTGCCTTTACCTGGCCTCATTCTCTGTGTGTTTGATGCCGGGGCCTCCGTGGCACCTGTGAGCATTGAGGCTTGGCTGTTTTCAGGGGCTGAAGTGCAGCTGCACCAGCCTCTTGACCTTAGCCTGGATAGAAACCCTGTCCCGTCACCAGTGCAGAAGTTTCCGGTGAGAAGGGAGCAGAGGCAGTATGCAGTCAGAGGAAGGTAAAGCGGTTTCATATCTGCTAGCGGTAATAACTTTCCAAGAATTAGACTGTTTTCTTCTGCAAGAGTTCCAGCAGGGGCTCTTGGGGATGTAGCTTTCTGACAAGGGAAGCATGGGTTCCCCAAGAGTGTCTGAGACCCCTTCTAACTCAGTGACCGATTCCATTAGTCTCATCCTTTAAAACTTGTGTTTGGAACAGAAAGCTAAAAAGAGCAGTGCAGTGAACACTTGTGTACTTACCCCCCATCCTGATGAGTGGAGAGTGACTGAAACATCCTGAACGTGCCTCCTCTGTCACCGGCTCCTCTACTCCAGTGAAACCACCATCGCTGACCAGATGGAAGCGAGCAGTTAGCCAGGCTCAGTGTCCGGTTCACGGAGCATCTCCTGTGGTGGGAATCGAAGCCGCCTGGTATCTGCTCCTCTGGACCGAGGCGGGACCCCCCGTGTCGTGGCATGGCCTGCCCCATGCCGTGATGTGTGAAGGGGCATTTAGTTACCGCCAACCTCATGAGAGACAGCAGCTCTTTCTGCTTGGGCTGTAATTTCAGAGTGCCTTAAGCTGTTTCCTAGTGTAACGATTTGAAACATCTGGTTAATTTCCAGACCAAGTACACGCTGATAGATGAACAAGACATCCCACTGGTGGAGAGCTACTCCTTTGAGGTAAGGACAGCCCTTTTCTGGCCTGCTTCTGCTCAGACCACAAGAACCCTGGGAAGGTTGTGGAGAAACGAGTTTTCTGCCTTGTGCTATGAGAGTGAGAGACCTCCTCCCAGAATAAGTCTGGGCTCTTGCCCGACCGCTGTGATATGGTCTCTTCCCACCTCCGTTCTGGTTGCTAACCTCTCTTCTTAAAAAGCAAAGCAAATTTTGTCATTTTTGTGATGAAGCGTCTGCTGGAGTCTCTGTTCCTTAGCGAGACCCTGCAGTGCGCCCCACCCGTCCCTCCTGCCCTGGGGCTGCCAGCCCACCTGTCTGCCAGGAGCATCTTCCATGCCCCACCCTCGGGGCCTTCCTGAGGCTTTCCTGCCTCTTCCCCATTGCGCTCTGCTTGACAGACTGCTGCTCTTCAACAAAGGGCTCCCTTCTCTTCGTGTTGCTCTCCCACATTCTAGCTCAGCCCTTGACGCTTTTTATGGTGATGGTCTGATCAGGGGATTTATCTCTCCCTAGGCTGTGAGCCTTTTTAAGGTCAGGAGAACTTCTTTCCCTTTGTGTCCCTGGTATTTTGCAGAATTGTCCAGGACAGAGTTGTCAGGACATGGCTGCCTCTCGGAGCCATGTGGTAAGCGGCTGTGGCACGTCCTGGCTGCTAGGGCAAGCCCGCGGTCTGTGTGGAGGGTTCCAGGGTCCCAGGAACCCCATTGCAGGTCCTGTGCTGGCATTTGCTCTTCTGGCTTATTTGTTTCACTTGGTTTTTCTAGGAGGAATTTTAAATGTTACTGAGAATTATGAGGCTTTTTTGACATTCCTCTTCCTTGTTCCTTTTCAGGCCCGAATGGAAGTCGATGCAGACGGAAACGGTGCTAAGATATTTGCTTACGCCTTTGACAAAAGCCGAGGACGGGGCTCCGGACGGCTGCTTCACGAGCTGCTCTGGTGGGTCCTGCAAGCAGCCGCCCCTTGCTGCCTGTGCCTTTGTCTCCTCTGGGTCCTGGTGAGCCTGGCTGTCTGCAGTTGGTGCCCTTGATAGAGGGCACCGCAAGTCTGACTCGCCTCCCCTTTGAGTGTTGGGGTTATCTTTGGGTCTTTGCCACTAACCCAGAGCACTGGCTGTTACATGTTGTGTTACTTGGGGGGACCTAGAAGTCTTCATACAATGGGTGGGCGTGCGGAGAGGTGTTTGCTCCTCTGGGGAGTCCTTGGCTGGGCTCACGCTGAGCCTGTTGGTGGGACCTGGAGAGGGGGCAGGTGGGGTTCTGGAATGTTGGGGACCACTCGGAGGGCAGCTCTCTAGGCTGGCTGTCACGGTCCCCTCCTTGGCCCTCTGCAGTGTGGCACTTCATCCAGGGGCTCAGGTGTCAGTGGTCGCTGTCCTCTTGGCCAGCCTTGCCCTGACGCGTCCCCTTGGTGTGGCGAGGGGCCAGTTCAGGTCTCGTGGCTGGGTTTCAGCCTGACGGCGGGGTGTGGACAAGAGGGGCCAGTGTGCAGAGCTGTCCTGTTTCCCAGGGAGCGGCACAGGGGCGGCATCGCGCCCGGCTTCCAGGTGGTGCACCTCAACACCGTGACTGTGGACAACCGCCTGGACAACCTGCAGCTGGTGCCGTGGGGCTGCTGGCCCAGAGCCGAGGAGACGCCCAGCAAGCAGCGGTGGGTGCTGGCCGCGTGGCCCGGGGTGCGCGCGTGTGTGTCTGCGCACACTGGGGGGCACCCTGCTGCTGGGGCCTGACGCTTCTGGGCGTCGGAGGACCTGCGGTGGTTGTCTTATGGGGTGCATCTTCTGGTGACTGGCTCTAAGGAACCCCCTTTAGCAGCCAGGAGGAGGTAGGGGGAGGGCTGCTGGGCCCCCTGCTTGCAGGACTGCTGGGGGCCCTGTGATGTGTCAGGCGTCTTTCTCTTGTGCTCCTTTGCTAGGTAGCTGGCCGGTGCCATGGCCTAAAGTGGGAGAGAGTGATGTGGTCTGCGTGCCTCAGTGGCTCCCCTTGCCCAGGCTCCCACAGTTCTCGGAGCACCGCCCTCTGCTCCGGATGCCACGGACTTCCCACTCAGGGGAGCAGGCGCCCTCCTGGAGCCCCTGGCAAGGCCGTCTGCCCACCAGGGTCCTGACCCACCTGTGGGCTGTCACCACTGTTGTTGTGGGGCATTCCGGGGGCTTCTGGGGGTGTTCCTCGGCCTCGGGAGCCTGAGAGCAGCCTTGCCTGATGCCACAGTGCTGCTTTTCCTGGTGAATGCTGTGTTGGTTCTGCGTTGTGGTCTCACTGATGGGCAGTGGGATGGAATCTTTGCAGGGTCACACCGTCGGGGTAGCCCTTGGAGCCTGAGTGTGGTGGAGTCGGGGACAGGGCCAGCACTCTCAGTCAGCTGTGTCTGCTGGAGTGAGGGGACGACCTCAGGCTTTCAGAGGGCCGGACCAGTGCTGAGTCTGGGGCCCACCTGTCGGGAAACGAGCATCCTGGCCCTTCATGTGCTGCAGCCCCAACAGAACTTTTGCCAGGTGGCACCCTTGGATATTTCAGCTGGGCTCTGAGGGGCAGGGTCTGGGGTTTCTTTTAATTTTTTTTTCTTTGCTCTGATAGAGTTTTGATCCTAAAATTCCCCCACACTGCTCTTGAGTGAAGCTCACCCTTTTTATGACAATTGATAAGGGTTTTTGTTGTCTGGGAGATTATGTTAGTTTGGCCTTTTGGTTGCAAGTTGCAGAAATTGAGCTCAATGTCAATGAAGCACAAATAGGGCATGAACAGGCTCCCGTCATGGAAACACTGAAAGCTGCAGGGGCTGCCTCCCAACTGCTCTTCTCCACCAGCAGCCCCAGACTTGCCTCCTGCCCGAGGAGCAGCCCCAGCGAATGGAGGGCGCCTGCTCCAGTGGCCTCTGGTCAGCCTGGGTTGAATTACTGTCCTACGCCTGTTGCTGGGAGTGGGGAAGGGTTGTCCCCTGGAAGGTTGGACTGCACAGAGAGCGTAGGGACACTTGGCAGCCAAAGGCAAAGGCGCCGGCCCCTGGGCTGCCTTGCCAGTGTGTGTTGTGTTATCTCACCCAGCAGTGGCGGTTGTTGCTGCTTCCAGGATCCCCGGGCTGTGGCACGTTCATTCAGCCAGGTCTGCCTGGCTGAGCACTTGGTTTAATCACCTGACACCCTTTTGTGGTACACGGTTATAGTTTGGGGCACCCGTCCCTGCCTGCCCTCCTCCGTGGCCCTCCCAGTTGGCCCAGGGGCCTCTTGCAGGCCACTTGGGAGCTGACCCAGCAGAGCAGTCCTCGCTTGGCCAGCAGCATCAGATCTGTGCAGTTACCCTGGGCTGGCTCCTGAGGCCAGTAGCCAGTGCACCGGCCTGCATGGGGGCCCCGTGTCCAGAGCTGGCCAGGCATCCCCCCTGTGCTGCCAGTTGTCAGCATTAGCCCACCCCCACCATCACGGTCAGGCAAGGAGTACAAAGCAGAAGTCTCTCCCGGGTCTGGGGCCTCTTCCCGCTTGATGTTTCCCGGCACTTGTTTCATCTTGGGGCTGAGAGGTCAGCGTCACCAGCTCTGCTCAGCCACACACCAAAAGGTGCATTCGCCTCCTTACTGCTTTTGAAAGCTGGCCGGGCTGAGTTTTGTCTTGTGGGACCTCACCGAAGGCAGCTGATGTGCTCCCACGCCCTTCCTCCAGACCCAAGTGCCCTAAAAGCTGGAACTCAGTGGATGACTGGCTGGTTTTGGGGGATAGTTGAACCTCTGCCCTCACAGTGCAAGAGTTCCTGGTTTTGAAGTCCCGGTGGGGTGGCCTGCTGCCTCCTGCTCCCCTCCTACCCGTCAGTCCCTCGTTTCAGGGCTGTTGCTTGCTCTCGGGCACCGGTGTTTGGCTCAGGTGGAATTCTTCGGAATTCTTCAGCAGTGAGCATCCGGCCCATTCAAGCATGGTGCTTTTCTGGAAGGATGTAGGACAGCTCCCAAGAGGAGCGGTGGGGAGGCTGACTGGCCAGGGGGCGGAAGCAGTGGGGGGCTTCTAAAGGTGCCATGAGGGCTTGGTGCAGGGAGAGGCTGGCCGGCTTTGCAGGGCCCCGAGCACCCTTTTGGGTGCACCGAGGCGGCAGCGTCCGTCCCTGCATCTGCAGACGTCGTTGTGGGCCTGCTGCGTGTGCGCCGGTCCCCGGCTCTGGGGAAGTGGCGAGGGACAAGACAGCCCCTGCCCCTAAGTTTTGGTGAGAAGTGAGATAAACTTCGTGTTTCACACAGTGATAAGCGTGTGCAGCAGGGGCAGGCTGAAGAAAGGCCAAGCTACCACGTCACGGTGGCGGCAGGGGTGTCCGGGCCGAGGAAACGGTGTGCTCGTGGAGTCTGGGTCTCCTCCCCGCGTTGCGTGGCGCCTGAGTGCAGGGTCTGCTTCTCTCTTGAAGGGAGCAGAGCTTGTACTGGCTGGCGATCCAGCAGCTCCCCACCGACCCCATCGAGGAGCAGTTCCCCGTGCTGAACGTGGCGCGGTACTACAACGCCAACGGGGACGTGGTGGAGGAGGAGGAGGGCTCCTGCACCTACTACGAGTGCCGCTACCCACCCTGCTCCGTGATGGAGAAGCAGGTATGTGCCTGTCGGTGACCATCTGGGCCTCGTTGCGCGGGTGGCTGGGGGCTGGCGCCCCACAACTGCTCCCGCGAGCGGCTGTGCAGCAGTGGGTGTTCGTGTCCTTCCAGCTCCGGGAGTTCAACATCTGTGGGCGCTGCCAGGTGGCCCGGTACTGTGGCTCCCAGTGCCAGCAGAAGGACTGGCCCGCGCACAAGAAGCACTGCCGGGAGAAGAGGCGCCCCTTCCAGCAGGAGCCGGAGCCCGAGCGATGACGCAGCCTCCGGGCCCCGCCGCCGCGCCAGGCCAGGGCTTGACTCAGGCGCCGGGGGTGCCCGCGACGCACAGCGCTGCACTGGGGCTCGTCAGGCCTGGCGCTCAGGGCGGACAGCGCCTCCCGTCCAGGGATGGCTAGGGGCTCCCGCCAGGACGTTTCTCATTATTTATATGTTAATATGTTTGTAAACTCATGTACAGTTTTTTTGGGGGGAGGTGGTGGGAGGATTAGAAATTACAAATAGAATCATTTGTTGTAATCCTGAAATGGTCACCTGTCGGGCCACGTGTCTGAAAACTGTTGTGTAGCGCAAGCTTCTCTTCTGGGTGCCAGAGTGGCAGCGGGGTGGAGGCTTGGGGTTCGGCCATAGCCCCCGGGCCCAGTCTGCATGGAAATCGTCTTTAAAGAGGCAAAGTAAAGGGGTGGAATCATGTGGTGTCTTCCCATTCTCTGCTCTCTTCTCCCACCATGTGCTTCTTAGGCTTATGGCTGAGCTCACTCAGGGACTGCAGCTGGAGGAAGTTGTCCGCTGCACTGGAGCAGCCTTCCCTGCTGGCCCGGCTGGGGCAGGCACCCCACTTGGCGATCCTTCTGTCACAAAGGCTTCTTGAGTGAGCCTGTGCAGAAGCTGCTGCTGGGGTCACATCTGCTGCCCCCGTACGTGGAGGTGGAAGGCCCTGAGCACCAGCCTCTTCAGGAGGTCCGTGTGCTGTGTGGACTGGAGCATGGCAGTGGGCATTTCTGCCCATTAGCAGGTGGCAAGTGGGAGCCAGAGCCGTAATTCTGCTTCCATAGAGTTGCGGCTGCCCCCTCATGCCCGGGACAGGGTGCCTGAGAGCCAGTTGGTGTCTTCTGTGGACCAGGGTCTCAGGAAACAAGTGGGACGTCTCAGGAACCCCACCAAGCCCCTCCAAGGCCTCTGCATGCCGCCCTGTGATGGGCCTGAGCTGCCGCCACATGCCTCCGGCACTGGTTTCTTCTCACAGCTCTTTTGTTGTGTTGCAGGATGTTCTTGTTACTTCCCCTAGCTGGGGATGGCCTCTCGGTGGCCTTTGGTCTGGGAGCTGAGCTTCCGTTAGCATCTTCTGTGGTCCCTGGCAGCCTGGTCAAAACAGCAGGAGGCTCTGCTCTTGCCCCCAGAGGGATTTCCAAAGTTGAGAGAACTCCATTTGCCCATAGCACTTTTTCACAGAACGTTCTTTTTTACCTACTGTGAAGATCAGGTAAAGAATATTTTCTGAGTCAAGAACACTTCTGGATGGTGAAGTCTGTTGTAGGTCTCTCCAGAACCTCGGCTGACATGGTAACGGGCTCAGGAGGCTGTTGAGGAGGAGGGGATACGTGTGGTCCAGAGGGTGGGCCTCCCCCTTGGGGTGTTCCCAGATGTCTCAGCTTTCGCACAGTGGGTCGGCTTAGCAATGGGAGTTTATTGTCTTGCGGTGTCGGAGGCCGGCAGCCTGGCTTCCTCCTGGGTAGGGGTCGGAGTGTTCTGGCTGGCAGGCCGTCCCTGGGGTTGTTTGGTTTGGCCTTCCCGTCACATGGCGACGTCCTCTTTCTCTCCTGGGTTCCTCTCACCTCTGGCTTCCTGCTCTTCTGGTGGCTTTCTCTCAATAAGCCTCTAGTAATAGGATTAAGACCCATCTTAGTTCAGTTTGCCTAACCTTAACTGAAAAGTCTTACTTCCAATGGGTTCACACCTGTAGAAATGGGTTTAAGAACTGTTTTTTTCCTGGGGTACAAATTCAGGCTGCCACACAGGCTGGGCTTGATCTCGAGGCATTACACTAGTAACAGTAGTGCCTAGTTTGCATCAGGGGTCACTCTGCACTGTGCGATTCTGTCCTCGTATCATGGACCAGCTGAGGCCGTTCTCAAGTGTACAGGTGATGGGCTGCTTGCTTCCCCAGCATCCCCTCCTTGGCCATAACCTCCCATCACCTCGTTAGGGGTTGGAGGTCTTCCACGCATGGGGCCTGGTCCTCAGAGGGGCCTGCAGAGCCACCAGGACGGAGGTGGCCTCTGCATCCTCAGGACAACAGCCAGGTTGGCTCCTGAATCTGTTCCTGGAGAAGGGGGGCTTTGGAGTACCTTTGTGATCTGACATTAGTTCTGTGGTTACTTTGTGAGAAAATTGCATTGACAGAGGAGTGGCCTGGGCTTCTTGGCAGAACTGCAGGGGCCCAAGGCCTCCACCAGCATTGTGGCTGCTCAGCCAGGACTTGGGTATGACAGCAATTGCGTCCAGCCTGGTGAGCCTGCCTGGAGCAGGGGCTGGGCCGGGGCCAGCAGCCTCTCCCTCTGCCACATGCTTGGGGTTGTGGTCGGGTCTGACAGCCTGTCTGCTGCCTGCCCTCCTTGGTCCTGGCTGCTGTTAGGGGACCTGTGGTCTGTTGTGGGGCAGCTCCCCTTTGCTTCCCTGCTCTGCCATGCCTCGCTGGCATGGTGCCATGAAGAGGACCCTCACTGATGGCCATCCCCTCACTGGCACTGTCTTTCTGATGACCCCAGTCGTCTTGGTCTTACCACTGTGTCTATCTTCACTATTCTGTGATGGTTCAGGCTTCACATGGTTAAAACCAGGACCTGTTTCTAACCTGCCAAACTTCTGAGCACTCTGGACCAGGTGGACATGTGTGGCTGAGGCCTTTTCAGATCATTGGCCCCGCTGGCCACCCTTTTCTGCTGCCTCTGTTTGGTGGCTGCTGCTCCCGATGCTGTATTCTAGCCACAGCCTTGCCTTAAAACCCTAGGCCAAGTCGCCTGTGTCCACTTGGATTTCAGTCGCAATGTGTTCAAGAATTGCTTTCCCCAGGGCTGCTGTAGAGTACACTTTCTTTAACCAATCTCCCGCACCCGACATGGCAGCCCTGCCCTGCACCCCGCCTGTCCCAGCCCACTGGTTCCCTTCCCTCACCCCGTCTCCACGGTCTCCTCCCATCCCTCGTCTCTGTCATCCTAGCAGACAGTCCCTTTGCACTCTGCTGCCTTCTCTGTCCCAGGTGGATGTCAGAAGAGACGGAGGGCAGCGGTGGCCTTCTGGGCAGACCCTGCTGTCCGGGCTCTTTGTTCACGTGCCTGCCTGCTTCGGCTGCCGTCAGCCCCGGAGTCCCTCCTGCCCCGGGGCTGACCCTGACCCTGACCCTGGGGTCCTGCCTGTTCCCTGGCCTGACCCTGACCCTGACCCTGGGTTCCCACCCACCCACTCCTGCCCCGGGCTGCCCCTGACTCTGGGGTCTTCCCATTCCCTATCCGGACCCTGACCCTGACCCTGGGGTCCTGCCTGTCCCCTGGCCTATCCCTGACCCTGACCCTGACCCTGGGGCCCCCGGGCTAACCCTGACTCGGATATCCCCGCAGTACGCCCCTAAGGTCCCCCGGCCGGCAGGGGGCGCGCGAACCAGTCCTCGAGCGGGGCGTCCACGCGGCCGGAAGTCCTGCCCTGGTGCCCCGGAAGAAGTCGTAGGCGCCACTGCCTGGAGCGGAGTGGGTCTCCCTGCGGTTCTGCGGTTTTCCCGCGGTCTGCGCTCGCCGCGCGTGGTTGTCCGCAGCCGCCTCCCGCCGCGGCTCTCACCCTGGCGTCGTCACCCCGGTCCCGGCACCCCGGCGCCCCGGCGGCGCTCGGACCCACGTCTGCCGCGTCCCTCATCTCCGCCCAGGGCTCCGCGGGGGGCCGCTGCCGGCTGCTGCTGGTGGTGGACACCGAGTACACCGCGGACTCGGTGGAGTGGTGCCCGCTGGAGGGCTGCAGGCGCGTCCTGGCGTGCGGGACCTACCAGCTGCGGACGGCGGAGGACAAGCCCGCCGACGAGGTGTGCCGGGCCGCCTGCGCTCCTCCACGGGCGTTTTCAGCTCTAGTCGAAACGTCCTGGAGCTGGAGGGGTGTAAGGAAGGCCCGGAAAGGGGCCGGCGAGAGAGCCGACCACAGGTGTACGACAGTGCAGGCTGAAGGACCAAGTCTCGGGCGGGGAATCTCAGGAGGCGCCGATGGGGAGGTTGGCCGTGGCCAGAACGTAGGTTAGAAGTAGGGACCTCCCGAAAGCGGAGCCTGCAGCAGGCATGACCCAGGCTTCCCGGTGAAGTCTGCAGGAAGGAGAAAATGCGCTCTTAGGAACAGTACCTTGTCTCTTGAAGACCAGGAATCCAAACTGGGACACGTTTGAGAAGGAGCACGCGAGCAAGGGACCTGAATCAGGAGGGCTGCAGGCACATGAGCGGTGCGGTTTCCTGTAGAGATAGCTGTCTGTGTTGGCTCGTTTAGGAGGTGCATGCTCTGCTTAGTGGGGAAAGCTTACTTATTCATCTTATTCATCATGTGAACGAGAAGAGACACTTCTCTAGCTCAAGGAAAGTGGATGTGTTGCTTCCAGGCAGAGTTCTGCCCTTTGGCCATCTTGGCAAGCCTTCTCTTTTCCTTTGACCCCCCTCTCTGTTGGGTGGGTGCTTCAGTCCCCATTAGGGTAATCAGAGAATACATGTGCTTTTCTTTTAGAGTGAACTGGATGTTGATGAGCCTCAGATCCGTTTAGGTCGTCTATATCTGTACAGTTTCAACGAGGAGACCCCTGCTTCACCCCTGACTGAGATCCAAAGAAGAGAAATGTCTGCAATCCTGGATATGAAATGGTACAACTTGGATAAAAACCACTTGGGTATGGTATTTGTCATGTGTACCAGGGAGCTTAATGCCTTGCTGTCTTCAACAAGATGGGAGACATTTGCTCTTTGATTTGTTTCCTGCTGTCATTCCCCTGCTGGCACGTGGGTGTGTTAGCCTGGGGGCTCATTTCCTTTGTCAGCTGACTCTAGCTCTAGAGGCAGGATCCACTGGGGAAGTGACCCAGTTTTCCACTTTCATGAGCAGGAAATCTTTTGTTTAGGAGCAGAATTGTAGGCTCTAACCCAGTTTTGGAGTTGAAATTTAAATAGTGAACCCCTGGGGTGTGTACTGGTCCCCTGTGCTTTGGGTCTTTCTCTGACTGAGCTGTGGGTTCTTTCTTCAGGTGCCATGTCCCGGTGGCTGGCCATGCCCTCTTGGGCTTGGCAGATGCTGGTGGATCCATAGAGCTGCTCCGCTTGGTGGGATCGGAGGTCAGTGTTTGGGAGCAGGCTTGAGAGGGGGGAAGGAACCCATCTGGAGGGGATTTGGGGAAGGAGGATTTGCCAAAACTGACATTTTTCTTTTCTAATGTGTGGAATCTTTTAAATTTTACTGGGTTCTGCTTCTCACTCCAAGAGGAGGTCACCATACATGTTAACAGCAGTAGGCTGAGTGACAGACTGTTCCATGAGTCTGAAAGTTCTATAAGGAAGGCCTGGACAAGTATGTCTGGGCTGCTGCGGCTAAGAACAGCAATGAACTTACTGTGTAAAATGGTATTTCCCACCAGTTATTAGGAGACTGTGTACTTTCTCTGTGATTTTCTCCGTGGTGTCTTGCAAGTGACCCATACAGAATGGATGGGTCTGATGGGGGGGGTGTTGGGGTGGGGAGTGGCATGAGTGGAGTAAAGTGAATGGTCGGCAAGGCTCTGCCCCAACTCTGTGTTTATAAAACTGGAGTTCTTGTACCCCCAGGGGTGGAAGTGGAGTGCCAAGGCTACATAAAAAGCATCGGGATAAATGCAGTGTATCTTCCTGGAGTTTTGGTTGTACATGATGGCAAAATGTTTAAAAAAATTAGTTAAAGATAAAATGAGACTTCAAAGAAAATTTATGTCCAGGGCAGGCTGCTTTATAAGCTGTATCCCCAGACCTTTGCAGTATATGTTCATTCCTTGCTGCTCTTAGGGGTTCTTAGGAAATCAAATCGAGAAATATTGTCTTAACAAAAAATGGACACAATTTCAGAAATGTCTTAGCCAAAAAATGGAGAGCTATTACCCTAAGCACTGGAGCTGTCCCACGGCCTGCAGTTCCTGGAGCACTAACTTTGTACTTTATAGAAGTGTTTGTCCACGCCAGTGTATAGTCCACTGAAGGAAGATTACAGTTTAAAAAGAGTCAAGCCAACAGTGTTTTTATTCAAGCAGATACATATTTCAGTTACAAAGGTGTTTTGCCAGCATTGTAAAAGGCTATAACCCAAGGCAACTTACTGCTCACATTTCCTAATAAGGAACCTGAAGCCCGGCTCTCAAGGTTAAAGGTAGTCGAGCAATGGCAGCTTCAGGTGTTCACCTTCTCTGGCAGATTTCCAATTTTTAAGTCTCCATGGTGAGGCTCTGTGCCTCACTCATCTCTCTGTCCTCTCAAGACCTCGCATGGTGCCTTCTGGAGAAATGGAGGCTCATTCAAGTCTGCCCTGAAATGGAAAACCACCTGTGCCTTTATCTTCGGCACACTGAGATTGGGTGAGGTTTGCCCAACTGAGGAAAATATCTGTACCCTCTTCCTCAACAAGTAGCTGTTCGTCTCCAGAACGGCAGCCGGATTGGATTTTTGGCTGTTTTAATAAGAAAGCACCTCCCTTTTAAAACTGGTGAATCGGTCGTGTCAATATAGAAAAGATGCATCATGTAAAAGTTGATTAACAGTAGAGACCTTTGTTTCTCTGGGATAGCAGCCCAGAGCTTCCTTAGGCTGTCTCTGGTGCAGACTCTTGGGACGTAGCTGCTGGATGCCCAGAAAGCCTTTGTCCTCAGAGAGGACGAGCAGCAAGCGTGGGGGAGTTGGGGGGCAGGCCCCAGTGTAGGTGCTGTGAGTAGGACGAGCTCAGCTTCAGCCAGGCGTGGATTCCTGGCCACCGAAGGCCAGTGTAGAAAGAGCCTTGCTTCAGGCCAGCCGACAAAAATAGCCCTGCCTGAGGAACGAGGGAGGGAATATCTTAGGAAGACTGTGAGCCCCAGAACCAGGGTTCGAGGCAGGAACAGATACACTTAAGAAAGGGCCTTGACAGACAGCCTGTCGGGAGCCTGTTGAGGCAGTTGAGCGCTGTCCGGTTACTTAGGTAATGAAATCCCTGTGTGTAATTTGTCTCCTGAAAGTACGCAGATGCTAGAAAAGTGAAACAGCATTTTAATGGCTCGTTATGGCTTCTGAGATGGAAACCAGGGGAATGGCGTCTTTGGAGATAAACTGTAGCGGCCACCCCAATGGAGGGCCGCACACCAGAAGGGTCCCCCCAGTCCGTGCCGGCCTCATGAAAGCGTCTAGGAGTGTTGGACTCTGGGTGGGTGTGAAAAGCCGAGAGCCTTTCTCCCCCAAGGAAGGCAGGGGCCAGCCTCAGGAGCTGCTCGGGGGTTCAGGCTGTGTGGTGTCGGTAAGCATGAGTAACTCCCTAGCTCCCGCGGGGGGCCAGGGAGGGAGCCATGACCTGGCTAAATCAGAGGGAAACTCTTCTGGTTTCTGGGGTAGCTTCTGTTTGATGGCGCTTTTCTCTCCTGTAGAAGGGTAGTTGCACACTGCAGCAGTTTTCCAGCCTTGCCCTGGGGGAGCAGTGTCTGGCCTTGTCCCTTGATTGGTCCACGGGGAAAGCTGGAAGGTAAGGGGAGGGGCCCTGAGTCTTTATCAATTCCTGTGCTCGCCAGAGAGAAAATTAAAGCCATCTTAGGTTAGCCTGATTATGGCTCCCAAACCCGGGAATATCATACTGGTGTTAATCTATATAAAAAAAAAATATTGCAGCGTTCTGAATAAATGGTGATAATGTTTTCGTTGAGAGAAGCTGGCGTTAAATTTCTCTTGGCAAGCCACGCGGTCATTTTGGTCTTTGCCACATGCCCAGGCAAGCCTCTTAAGAGGCCTGGTGTTCATGTGCAAGGTGGAGGACCAGCTCTGCCCTGCCCTGCCCGGGGGCGTGGCGGGGGTGTGGATTGGGTCCCCGTTTGCCCTTGGGTCTCTGTGTCTAGGGCCGGCGGCCAGCCCTTGGAAATCGTCAGCAGTGACTCCAGGGGGCAGCTGCACCTCCTGGCGGTGGAGGAGACCGGCCCCGGGCTGCAGGCCGTGGCCGCCTGGACAGCGCATCGCTTCGAGGCCTGGGTCGCCGCCTTCGATTACTGGCACACAGAGACCGTGTACTCAGGTGGGTGCTCCCTGCACGGTGGCCCTGCCCCTGGGGCCAGAGGGAGGCCTGCGCCCCGGGCGTCGGCGCTGAGGGCTGCTTAGGCTAGTTTTCCCGACAGCACAGTCGGTCGCTGTTTTTACTGCTCTTCATTTCTTACTATGGTGAAATTACTTTTGGTCATACGTTATTTTCTATGGAAATTTTACAAAGAACATTGGGTTTATTAATCAGTTTTTGATGTCAGGTTTTGCTGATTATATTTCCAAGTGTGGTGAATTTTTAGTTTATGACCTTTATTCTACTAAGTCAGGTTTTCTTGTGATAACTTATAATCTAGTTTTTATCAAGATTTGATACTTGTGCTAATTTCACTGTGTGCAATTTTTTAAAATTTATTTTTAATTGTGGTAAAAGATACATAACATAAAATTCCTTGATATGAAGTGCATTGTCAAAACTGCAGCTTTCACCACTCTGTTTCCAGACTGCTGTCTCCCTACACGAGAACTCATACTCACTTAGCAGTAATGCCCCTTCCCTCTGCCCTACCCCTGGTCACCACCACTAAACTGCTTCCTGCCTTGGTGATGTTGCTTATTCTAAGTTGTCATATAAGAGAAATCATACAATATTTGTCCTTTTGTGCCTGGCTTGTTTCACTCAACCAGATGTCTTCAGGGTTCATGCTTGTTGTCTCATGTATCAGAACTTCATTCCTTTTCATGGCTGAATAATATTCCATTGTATTTGTAAAACACATTGTATTTATCCGTTCATCAGTTGATGGGCACTGGGTTGCTTCCATCTTTTGACAATGTGAATCAAATCCCTCTGAACTCTGGTGTGCAAATATCTGTTTGAGTGCCTACTGTCAGTTCTTTGGGGTGTGTACCTAGAAGTGGAATTGCTGTATCATTTGGTATTTCTGTACTGTACATTCTGAGGAACCACCAAACTGTCTTCCCTAGCAGCTGCACCATTCTACATTCCCCCCAACAATGAGAGGGTGCTGCTGTTTCTCCACATCCTTTCCAACACTTGTAATTTTCCATTTTTTAAATAGTGGGTGTGAAATGGTATCTTATTGTGGATTTCATGTGCAGTTCCCTAAAAGCTGATGATGTGCAACACCTTTTCATTTGCTTTTTGGCTATTTGTAAGATCTTTGGAGAAATATCTTTTCAAGTCTTTTCCCATTTTTTTAATTGGGTTGTTTGTCTTCTTTTTGTTGTGTTGTAGGATTTCTTTATAGTCTAGATATTAAACCCATATCAGGTGGTTTCCAAGTATTTTTTCCCATTGAGTAGCTTATCTTTTTACTTGCATGATAAAATCCTTTGATGCACAAAAATTTTTAATTTGATGAGATTCCATTTATCTGTTTTTTCTTGTGTTGTTTGTGCTTTGGATGTAAAGTCTAAGAAACCATTGCCTAGCACAAGGTCTTGAAGAGGCTTCACTGTTGTTTCTTCTAGGGGTTTTAGAGTTCTTAATATTTAGGTCTTTGATCAATTTTGAGTTGCTTTTTGTGAATGGCATTAGGTAGGGTCCACCTTCATTCTTTTGCATATAAACAATATTGCCTAAGTTTTCTCAGCACCGTACTCTATGTTACGTGGACTTGGTACCCCATCGTAAGTTAGTTGGCCATAAACGTGAGCTCTCAGGTAATTCCATTGGTCCACCTGTCTGTCCATGTGCCAGCAGCAAGCTGTTTTGATTACTGTAGCTTTGTAATGCGTTTTAAGATCAGAAAGTGTGAGTCCTCCAACTTAGTTCTTTTTCAAGACGGCCTTGGCTGTTTAGGGCCCCTTACCCTTCTGTGTAAATTTGATGGTTGGCTTTTCCATTCCTGCAAAGGCAGCTGTGGGAATTTTGACTGGAATTATACTGAATCTGTAAATTGCTTTGGGTAGAATTGACATCTTCACAATATTTAATCTTCTGACCTATGAACATGAACAGCCTTCTATTTATTTAGGTCTTCTTTGATTTTTTAAGCAGTGTTTTATGATTTTCTGCAAAATCCTTTAAATCCTTGGTTAGATTTATTCCTAGTTATTCCATTCTTTTAGTTGCTATTGTAATGGGATTTTTTTCTTGATTTTTTTTCTTCAGTTTGTTCATTACTGTGTATAGAAACACTGTTGATATTTGCATATTCATCTTGTACTCTGCCACTTTGCTGAAGTCATTTATTAGTTCAGCAGTTTGTGGATTTTTCATGATTTTCTCTATTCAGGATCATGTCCTCTGCAAGTAAGAAAAGTTTCACCTCTTCCTTTCCAATTTGGGTGCTTTTTGTTTCTTTCTCTTGCCTAATTGCTTTGGCTAGAACTTCATTACAGTGTTGAATAACAGAGGTGGTAGCCGGCATCCTTGCCTTGTACCTGATCTTAGAGGGAAAGTTTTCAGTCTCTCACTATTGAGTTTGTTGTTGGCAGTGGGCTTTTCCTGTGTGCCCTTTATTTTGTGTGAGGGTTTCCTTTTATTCTTAGTTTCCTATGTGCTTTTATTATGAATGGGTGCTGGATTTTGTTAACGTGCCTTTTCTGCATCAATTGAAATGATCATGTGTTTTTTTCTTTTGTTCTATTAATGTGGTATATTATGTTAATTGATTTTCTCATGTTGAATCACCTTTGCATACCTGTAATTCATATCACCTGATCATGGTGTAGAATTATTTCAATGTGCTGTTGGATTGGGTTTGCTAGTATTTTGTTGAGATTTTTGCATCTATATTTATTGGCCTGTAATTTTCTTTTCTTGTGGCATTTTTATCTGGCTTTGGCATGGGGGTGAGGTTGGGCTCCTAGAATGAGTTACGGAGTACTGCCTCCTCTTCAGTTTTTTGGAAGAGTTTGAGCAGGACTGGTTTTACTTCTTGGAATGTTGGTAGAATTCCCCTGTGAAGCATCTGGTCCTGGGCTTTTCTTGGTTTTTGATGACTGAGACAATATCTTCCCTAGTTCTTGATTTATTGAGTCTTCTTTTTCTTCTTGAGCCAGTGTAGGCAGTTTGTGTGTTTCCAGGAATTTGTCCATTTCCTCTAGGTTATCTGATTTATTGGTGTATTGTTGTTCATAGTATCCTCTTATGTCTTTTTATTTCTGTGAGGTAGGTAATAATGTGATCCTTTTTATTTCTGATTTTAGTTATTTGTGTCCTCTCTCTCTTTTCTTTGTCAATCTAGCTAAAGATGTTTTTTTTTTTAATTGATCTTTTCAAAAAACCAGCTTTTGCTTTTGCTGATTCTGTTTTTTTATTCTCCTTTATTTATCTCCACTCTAGTTCTTCCCCTCCTTCTGTTTGTTTGGCTTTAGTTTGTTGTTCTTTTTTCTAGATCTTCTAATAGTGAGGGTGCGTCTCTGATTTGAGACCTTTCTCTTTTTTAATGTAAGCATTTAGAGCCGTAAATTCCCTCTCAGCACTGTCTTCACTGCATCCCATAAGTTTTGGGTGTTGTGTTTTTGCTTTCATTTACCTCAAGATATTTCCTAATCCCTTGTGATTGCTTCTTTGACTCATTGGTTATTTAAGAGCACATTGTTTAATTTCCGCATATTTGTGAATTTTCCGTTCCTCCCTGTGTTATTGCTCTCTAGCTTAATTCCACTGTGGTCAGAGAAGATACCCGGTATGATTTCACTGTTTTTGAATTTAGTGCATCTTGTTTTGTGACCTGGATGATGATTCATGTGCACTTGAGAAGAACGTATATCCTGTTTTTGTTGGGTGAAGTGCTTTATATATATGTGTAGCTCGTTTAACGTATCGTTCCAGTCTTGTATTTCTTTACTGATCTTCTGTGTAAATGTACTATCCATTATTGAAAGTGGTGTATAGAAATCTCTTACTATTAATGTAGAACCGTCAATTTCTCCCTTCAAGACTGTCAGTATTGGCTTTATTATTTTGAGGCTCTGCTGTTAGGTGCACATATATTTATAATTGTTATGTCTTCTTGTTGAATCATCCCTTATCAGTACGTAGTTACCGTCTTTATTCCATATAATATTTTTTGATTTAAAAGTGTGTTTTTTTTCTGATGTTAGTATGGCTACCCCAGCTCTCTTTTGGTTACTACTTTCGTGCTGTATTTTTTCCCTTTCACTTTCAACCTACTTTTGTCTTTAATTTAAGGGGTGTCTCTTATGAACAGGATATTGTTTGTTCCTACTTTTTATCCAGTCTGCCAATCTGTCCCTTTTGACTGGAGAGTTTTATACCTTTTTACCTTTTTGCCCCTCAATTCTTCTGTTAAAGTCCACTGCCGTATTTGTGGGGTTTTTTTGTATTTTTTTGCATGTGTGTTTTTGAGTCCTTTCTCATTTCTTTCTGAATATATTTTTCCTGCATTTTCTTTGTGATTGCCATGGAGTTAAAATGTAACATACTAACAATCATATTTTATTTGATACCAACTTATCTTCAGTAGCAGGCACACCCTACTCCGTCCCCTACCTTTTTTTGTACTTGTTACAAATTATATCTTTGTTCATGTTACATTCAAAACCATTGATTTATCATTCCTTTTTGTGCATTTGCATTTCTAGCAACTGTAAGAAGTAAGAACTGGGGTTACCCAACAAAAAATACAGTAGTACTGGCATTTATAATTACCCATATAGCTGTCTTTATTTCTTGATGACTCTTTGAACCATTGTCTAGTACGCTTTCTTTCAGTCTGAAAAACTCCCTTTGGCACTGCTTGTAGCGTAGGTCTAGTGGTGACGAACTACCTCAGCTCTTATTTATTTGGGTATGTCTGAATCTGTCCTTTTTTTTTTTATTTTTTACATGTCACACATATCTTTTAAATTTATTGCAAGATATTGTCAGTTTTCAGTAATAACATGAATAGAATCTTGTGTGAGTTTTCTGAGGCTAGGTGGCTTAAAACCATGGAAATGTATTCTTTCAGATTTCTGGAGGCTCAAAATACAAAATCAGGGTGCCACCAGGACCACAATCTCTCTGAAGGCTCTAGGGAAGAATCGTCCCTTGCTTCTCTCTAGCTTCTAGTGGCTGCTGGCAATCTGTGGCATTCCTTGGCTGTTGACACATTACTCCAATCTCTGCCTCCTTGTCATGTGGTGTCCTCCTTGTTTGTCTCTTATTTCAAAGTACCTCTCCTCTTATAAGGAGAGCAGTTGATCCTACCTGGTCCAGTAGGACCTCACCCTAACTTGATTATATCTGCAAAGATCCCATTTCCAAATATTTCCAAACATTCACAAGTATCAGGGGTTAGGACTTCAGCGTAAAACATGTTGGGACATACAGCTCAACCCACAGCAGATCTTTTTTTTCCCCTCATTAAATTTTTCTGTTGGTTATTGTTGGCATTGAGAAAAATGCTTGTATTTTGAAAATTTATCTTGGATCCAGCTACATAATTAAAATCTCTTTGGACTTCAAATTACTTCAGTTAATCATGTTGGATTTTCTGCATGTAAGTAATTATAATTGTGTCTCTCTTTTAAAAATTTAAGCATCTTTTTTCTTGTTCTTCTAAAACCTCAGGACTAAGCTTGAATATCTGTGTTTGTAGTAGGTATGCTAGTGTATTTTTTCTAACAGTAATGGAAATGCATCCAAAATATCATCGTTAATTATTATACTTGCTAGGTGCCTATTTTTGATACTTTTAAAAATAATTATTTTTCAAAGTTTACATGCACAAAGATTGGAAACTTGCGTGGTGTTCCAGATAATCAAGCTGAGCCCTGGCCATGCAAAAGGACACTGTAAATGTCAGTGTCTATGGGGTATTTTTTCTATTCAGTCTGTTTCTCTAGAGAAGAATTCTCCAGTCTCTTAAATGAGGGTATTTGTCTCAGCCTGGCCTCCCATATTTTGGAGATTAGGCGGGAGTAGTGAAGGTCTCTCCATGGGGTATGTTGACTTTTCTCTCTCACTCTTCCCAGCTGGGTCTGGGGTCCCCAATTCCAGAATCTCTTCATCCATTTCTTTCCACACGTTCCTTTTACTCTCAGAGGCAAGGCACCCAGGATCTGACCCCAGATAATCTTGTCTTACACTGTTCCATGTCTCTTCAAACACCTCTTCGTGCTCTCTCCGTTTCCGTTTTCTGGGTCCCCGGTTCACTCGGATCCATTTCGTGACCTCGGCGCCCACTGGCTGCGCGAGCCCGCACCCTCCCCGCACCGCCCCGGCCTGGCGCTCCTCGTGCAGCGGCTGCGGGGAAAGGAGACAGGGTCAAGTTCACCCGCAGCGCCCCGGCCCACTCGGCGCGCGGCCTCTGCCTGGCCCCGCGGGAGGCGAGCATGGAGGCGGGGGCGCCCGGCTGCCGGGCCGGCTGGCGCAGAGCAGCCTGTCCTTCATTTTTGAGAGAAAGTCTTGCCAGATATAAAATTCTTGGCTGGCAGTTGTTTTCTTCCTGCACTGTAAATATTTCATACCACTACCTTCTTGCCTTCATCGTTTCTAATGAGAAATTGGCACTTACAGGGACTCCCTTGTACATAACTTGTTGCTTTTCTCTTGCAGCTTTCAGAACTCTCTCCTAGTCCTTGGCATTGGACAGTTTGATTACTGTGTATCTGAGCATTTGTTTGTTTAATGTTTTTTATTTCCAGATATTTACTGAGGGGAAATGAAAACACATGTTTATAGTAAGGACTTGTGTATCAACACCGACAGTATCTTTGCTAATATCTCACATTTTTAATGTCCACCAAGAGGAGAATGGATAACCATTTTGTGACAGTCATTTAACAATGTCAAGAAAATACAATGATTATAAATTTATCTGCATGGAAAAACAGACCACCGAAATATATGGAGGAAAAACTGACAGAATTGAAGGGAGCAATATAGATTTGCAGAATAGCAGATGGAAATTTCAATTTCCCAAGTTTGAGAATTGATAGAACTTCTAGACAGAAGATCAACAAGGAGAGAAAAACAATAATAAGCAAAAGCAAAACAAAACAAAAAAGAACTAATAAGGAAAAGCTAAAAACATAATAAAAATAAGGAAGCAAAGATCAGTAAGGAAATAGAGGGCTTGAACAACACGGTCGACCAGTTGTCCCAGCAGAGTGTGTGTTCTTCTCAAGTCCTCATGGAACAGTCCCCAGGTTAGACCACATGTAACCCACAGCGTACACACAAACTGTGAAATCATGGCATCTTTTTTGACCAAAATGGAATGAAATTAAAATCAGTAGCAGAAGAGCAACTGGAAAATTCACAAATAGGTAGAAATTAAACAACACATTCTTAAATAACCAGTGGGTTACAGAATAAACCAGAGGGAATTTAGAAAATATATTGAGACAAATGGAAATGAATATGTAACATACCAGTACTTATAGGATGCAGTGAAAATATTGCTTTTAGAGAAACATATAGCCATAAACACCTACATTAAAAGAGAGCAACCATCTCCAATCAATAACATAATTTTGCACCTGAAGGAACTAGATAATGAAGAGCAAACTAAATGATACATGCGGTTCTTTTTGAATTTATTCTGTTTGGGGTTTATTGTGCTTCTTGAATGTCCATATTCATGTCTTTAATTTGGGAAGCTTTCTACCATTATTTGAGTGTTCATTCTGCCTCTTTCTCTCTCCTCTTTCTGGGACTCCCACAATGTGTATAGGAATACCTTGGAGATATTGTGGGTTCGGTTCCAGAACACCGCAATAAAGCAAATAACCAACAAGGCGAGTCACGTGAATTTTTCAGTTTCTCAGTGTGTATAAAAGTTATGCTTATGCTATACTGTAGTCTATTAAAGTGTGCAGTAGCATTATGTCAGGAAAACATGCACATACCTTAATTAAAAATACTTTATTTTAAAAAAATGCTAACCATCATCTGAACCTTTAGTGACGCATAATCATTTTGCTGGTGGAAGGTCTTACCTCAGTATTTATGGCTGCTCACTAATCAGGGTAGTGGTTGCTTTTGAAGCTTAAGATGGCTCTCGCAAATTCTTAAAATAAGACAACAGTGCAGTTTGTCTCATCGATTGATGCTTCCTTTCATGAGAGATTTCTCTGTAGCACGCTATGCTATTTGGTGCATTTTACCCATGGTAGAATCTCTTTCAAAATTGGAATCAGTCCTCTCAAACTCCGTTGTGCCCCTGCTTTATCAAGTAAGTTTATATAATATTCTGGATCCTTTGTTGTCATTTCAAGAATGTTCATAGCATCTTCACCAGAAGTAGAAGCCATCTCAAGAAACACTCTCTTTGCTCGTCTGTAAGAAGCAACTCCTCATTCGTTAATGTTTCATCATGAGACTGCAGCAGTTCTGTCCCATCTTCAAGCTCTGTGCCTAATTCTAGTTCTTTTGCTGTTTCTGCCACGTCTGCAGTTCATTCATTCACTAAGGTCTGGAACCCTTCACAGTCATCCATGAGGGTTGGAATCAGCTTCTTCCGAACTCTTGTTGATGCTGATATTTTGACCTCCTCCCATGAATCACAAATATTCCTAATGACATCTAGAATGGTGAATCCTTTCCAGAAGATTTTCAGTTTACTTTGCTTTGCCCAGGTCCATCAGAGGAATCACTTATTTCTGGCAACTATAGCCTTACAAAATGTATTTCTCAAATAATTATGAAATACGAAACTACTCCTTGATCCACGGGCTGCAGAATGGATGTTGTGTTAGCTGGCATGAAAACAGCATTCATCTCATTGTACAGCTCTAGCAGAGCTCTCGGATGGCCAGGTGCCTTGTTAATGAGCAGTCATATCTTGAAAGGAATCTTTTTTCTTCTGAGCAGTGAGTCCCAACAGTAGGTTTAAAATATTCAATAAACCATGTTGTAAATAGATGAGCCATCATACAGGTATTGTTTTCCATTTATAGAGCACAGACCGAGTAGATTTAGCTTAATTCTTAAGGGCCCTAGGATTTTCAGAATGTTGAATCAGCATTGGATTCAACTTAAATTCACCAACTGCATTAGCCCTAACAAGAAAGTTAGCCTCTCCTTTGAAGCTTTGAAGCCAGGCACCGACTTCCCCACTATAGCTATGAAAGCCCTAGATGGCATCTTTTTTCCAATAGAATGCTGTTTTATCTACGGTGAAAATCTATTGTTTAGGAGACACCTTCATCAGTTGTCTTAGCTAGATCCTCTGGATAACTGGCTGCAGCTTCTACGTTACCACCTGCTACTTCACCTTGTACTTTGATGTTGTGGAGATGGCCTCTATCCTTAAACCTCATGAACCAACTCTGCTTTCTTCAAACTTTGCTTCTGCAGCCTCGTCACCTCTCTCAGCCTTCATGGAACTGAAGAGAGTTGGAGAGTTAGAGCCTTGCTCTGGATTAGGCTTTGGCTTAAGGGAATGTTGGGGCTGGGTTGGTCTTCTCGGCAGACACTCAAACTTTCTCCATATCAGCACTGAGGCCATTTGGCTTTATCATCATTGATGTGTCCACTGGAGTAGCACATTAGTCATCTTTAAAAACTTTTCTTTTGCATTCACAACTTGGCTAACTGGCTCAAGAGGCCTAGCTTTGGGCCTGTCTCGGTCTTCGACGTGCCTTCCTCACTAAGCTTAATCGTTTCTAGCTTGTGCTTTAGAGTGAGAGATGTGTGACTCTTCCTTCCGCTTGAGCATTCAGAGGCCACTGTAGGTTATGAATGGGCCTGATTTCAGTGTTGTTGTGTCCCAGGGAAGAGGGAGAGAGACAGAATGCGACACAGATACCAGGTGAGCCCCTGCTGTTGGAGAAACGGTGCTGAGGGACCTGCTTGTTGCAGGGTTGCCGCAAACCTTCAATACCTGTGAAGTGCAGTAAAGCAAAGTGAAAGTAAATGAAGTCTGCCTGCAGTTGTTTTCGTGGAGGGGCTGATTCCTGGAGCTTACTGCTCTGCCGCTTTCCCACAGTCTCGAATCTCACTGTGTGCAATTTTAGCCATTGTAAGCTTTCTTTTATACTGTCTGATTTTCTCTAGATAATTACAATTACAATATGAATCAGGAAGTAGTGGTCCATTGAAAGTTAGGTTTGTTCAGTTAGATTTGTTTGGAATTTTGCAAGAGACTGCTGGTTGGTACTTCTCTCTACGCTGCTCCTTAGAAACTGATGACCGGTTTGCTTCAGGTGTGACAAGCCCCTCAGGTGTTGGGCCTGGTCCATGGGAGCTCTCTGACCATGTTGGAAGAGGGGCAGGTAGCACTGCAGGCTTCGGTGTCCTTGCTCAGTGGTCTCTGGGCCGGGCCCTCGTCCTTGTCCCCTGTCTGAGCAGTCTGCGTGAGCCCCACTGCCTCGTGCTGCCTCCGGGCTGCAGGGTGGGACCCCAGGTTGGTCTCCTCGCTTTGTGGATACATTAGCCTTCTAAAGGAAAAGGAGGCATTAGAGACGCAGGATGGATTTCCTGGTATTGCAGGTGATTTTTATTTGGGGGATACTGATGTGGAAATGAGAAATTAACAGAATTCGTGGTTGCAGTAATAAGGTAGCTTTAGTTGGTTTCTAGCTAGGGGGCAATACCTCACGGGAGGTGGAAGGTGTTGTGTCTGAAGGGAGGACAGAAGAGGAGCCGCTGAACTTGCGGACAGCCAGAAAGATCTTGCTTCTTCATTTCTACTCCACCCACCTGCTGTCAGTGGACTGAATTCCAGGGTGGGAGCTGGGGTCAGGGTTATTCTGATACACTGTCAGGAAACTGCATGGATCTCACCCCACTCCCATTGGACCACTCCACCACACCTCTCCTGCTGGGGTCCTTGGGGATGTGCACCCCCCTTCCTCCTTGGTCTTGGCTCCTCAGAGGTGGGCCCCATGCCTGGCCTCTCTTTCCAGCACTTTCTTCTCCCTTGGTTATCTTGTGAAAGTGCCCACTTGCTTTTATCTTTTTCTGACTACTCTTCATTCTACTTTGCTGGCTCCTTTCCCCTTGTGCAAAAGTGTTTGGTTTCTTAGGGTCTCTGTCCTGGATCCTTTCGTCACTCTTCTGGCCTCAGTTACTATCTAGATTCCAGAAACAACCATATTTGTGGTTCTTTAACCCAGAACTTTCTTCTGAGCATTTGATCCGTTTGTCTTGCTGGCTACTCACTACCCCTGCTCGGGTATTCCCTGGGCTCTCCAGGCCTGATCCTGTGACTCCCTGCACTGCCCTGGCTGCAGACTTGGTTACTGTGCACTGTGCCGGGAGGTGGTGGCTCTGTTCACCTGGTCACTCAGATCAGAAACCTGGCAGCCAGCGTGGAAACCTGCACGCTGCCCCATGAAGCCGGCTCGTGTTGATTTTACCTCCTAAGGCTTCTTCAGAAGTGGCCGTCCCTTTCTCTCTTCCCTGGGTCTGCCTGGCCAGGCCACCACCTGTCGTCCAGTTTGTCATAGCAGGGTGCAGAGTGCTCCCCGCCCGCACTGCTGCCCCTCCTGCTCAGCCTCCACACTGCAGCCGAGGGATTGTCTTAAGAATGTGCAGACTTTATCCCATCTCACTCCTTGTTCAACCCTTCTCAGCTTCGGTTTCACTTGGGGTAAAATCCAGAAGGCTTGATGAGATCCACGAGGCCTGACGCGGGCTGTGCCTGCCCTTCTAGCCTGGTTCTGAGTGACTCCTCCTTAGTTTCAATCCCCGCCCCCCCATCTTCTTTTCTTCCAGTATTCCATATTCTTTGCAGTTCCCTTGTTTTATCTTGTGGTGTTTCCTTTGTGGGTTGATCCTGGCAGGCTCTAGCTTAGAGTCGTGGCTGAAGAACCCCCAGCCTCAGCAGCCAGGCCCGGCCCGCGAGGCTGTTGTTGCTCTCCTGCCCCTGCACGCACCCCGGGCGGCTGTGGGTTAATCTGTATCTTCCTTCAGGGCTCGGTCTGTGTCTTTAGTATTTGTTGTCACATGCTGCTCAGTCTCAGAACCCTGAAGATTTCATTTTTTGAGGTCTCTCATTCTTGGATTAGCTCTACCATGAGGCTTGGTGAGTTCAGAACAGGGGTGGAGGTGGGACAATATTCATTTCCCATTCATTTATTCAACAAATATTTATTGAGTACCTAGTGTGTACCAGGCAGTGTTCTAGGTGCTTGGAATACATCAATGAACAAAACAGACAAGAATCCCTGCGTTCACCGAGCTTACGTTAGGGTGGGGAGAGGGAAGTAAGCACTCAGCATAATATATAATAAATAGAGAAATTTTATGGTATATCTGAAGTGATAGGTGCTTTGGAAAGAAGAAAGATAAAACAGGGCCAGGGGATCAGGAGTGCTGGGGCAGGTGCAAATTGTCCTACTGCGTGGCATGGCCAAGCCAGACCTTGCCAAGAAGGTGAGATGTGAGCACAGATGGAAAGGAGGTGAGGGCCCCAGCCACTGGAGAGCTAGACAGGGAGCAGCTCATGCGGAGCCCTAAGGTGGGAGTGAGCCTGCAGTCTTAGAAGAGGAGCAAGTAGCTGATGTGGTTGGAAAGACATTGCATGAGCAGTAGTATAGAAGAAGGTAAGGTCAGAGGTCATGGGGCCAGGAAGGACTTTGGCTTTTACTCAGAACAAAATTGGAGCTATTGCAAGATTGAGCAGAGGAATGACGTTTTCGATTTATGTTTTAAATGGCTGATACGTTGAGTGTAGACAGAGCCTGTCATCTAGGTGAGTGATGAGAATGGCTTACACCAAGCTAGTAGCAGTGGAGGTGAGGAGGGGTATAACGTGAAGGTAGATCCGACAGGATTTCCTGACTGCATGGCTGTGGGGTTTGAGAGAACAGGGGAGACAAGTGTGTGAAGAAGCCTCCCCTAGCTCATATTGTTTGAGGCTGACCCTAGGCTTCTAGCCTGGGGTAAATGATTCTGGGGGTCTCCTTAATCGTAGATCCTACTCCTCCTGTATCCCTCGTGTCTGGTACAGGCATCCACAGTGTGTGTGCACTGAGTATCTGTTGGATGGTGGGAGGATGGTAGGTGGGTAGAGGGGCAGGTGGGTCGGAGGATGGTGTGCTCGTGCCTGGGCCTTTTCCTTTCACTCCTCTTCACCCTTCCTGGGGGCCCCGATCTTCAGCCACCTCCTCTTCCATTAGGATCCACTATCCACCCTACTTCTTGGTAATGCTTTCCTTCAAAGACTGGTTGTGGGTCAGGGCACCAATTCCCCTGTTCTTCCCATCTTTTCAGTTCTCCCCAGGCAAGCACAGGGGTCCTTCATTCTATAATGTTACAAAATTTCCCTTTAAAACCCATATGGGGGTGTGCTTAAGGTTCTGGAACCTTCAGAAGTCCTCATGCTCACTGCTTCCTCTGTGCCATTCTTGATGCCCAGCTCTGGGGTTCTCTGAATTGGGGTTCTCTGGTTTGTGGCAGTCTGGGGCATTGGTTGAAGGGCCCTTAGAGCAAGCCATTTGCCCATGTGTGACATGGTCCCTGTCATCACCGGTAATGGTCTTGTGGCACCTCATGCTCCTACAGCTTCCTCTTCTGCCCTTTCTTCCCTGTAGGTGCGCTCGTCAGTCTTTCCCGCTTCCCTGCAGGCCCTTTCCTGGTCTGAAGGCAGAGTTAGGGCACAGTGGTGACCCTCCCAGGAGTGTCATACCAGGGGCTCCTCTGCCCAGGGGTCAGCCTGCAGACACCCAGGAAATGCCCCTGGGGGAATTATGCACAGACGTAACTCCAGTCCCTGTGAAATGGCCTTTTCAGTTGTCAGTGCCATTGTTAACAGGCTTCTCTGTTTCCACCAGGCGGGGACGATGGGCTCCTGAAAGGCTGGGACACCAGGAGTGCCCTTGACTCACCTCTGTTCACCAGTGAGAGGTCAGAGCTCAGGGTTACACAGCAGCCCCCCCCATGACTGTTCTTCCCGGACCTTCCCCTGGAGAAGCTGCCCTGCTTGGGCTGCTCCCTCAGGGGGTTGCCCTTTTGCCTGTAGACACTCCATGGGCGTGTGCAGCATCCAGAGTAGTCCACATTGGGAGCACATCTTGGCCACAGGAAGGTGAGTCCCCTCGAGCCAGTTCACAGGGGTCCTTCTTGGGCCATTTCACTTCTTTTCCCTCGTTGCACCATCATGAATGTCAGCGGGCCAACTCCCCAGCTAGTATTTAAGGTATCTGGGTTTGGGAAAGATGACCTTTGTCTTGGAGGCGTGGGTGGGTTGGATTTCGCCAGGAGATGTTCCCTGCCATGTTGGGGGCCTTAGGTCATAAGGGGGCTCTGGCTCTTCTGAATGTTCTGCTGTGGTTGGTTGGTTTCAGCTACGATGAGCATGTTCTGCTGTGGGACAATCGGAACATGCAGCAGCCATTTGCAGACACAGCGGTGCAGGGTGGCGTGTGGCGGCTCAAGTGGCACCCTTTCCACCCCCACCTGCTGCTGGCAGCATGCATGCACGGTGGCGTTAAGATCCTCGACTGCCGGAAGTCGGGTAAGTGGGGAGGGCCCCGGGCAGCTGGGCCTCCGTGGTGGCTTTCAGTTCCCTGCACCCTCCACGTGTTCCTAGGGTCACACCCTACCTGAACTTGACTGTAATCCACATCTGCACCAACTCCAGAATCTCATTTCCAAGGACTCTGCTCCCTAACCACGGTTCTCACCTCAAATACTCTGGCACCTACTGCGTTTCCGCAGTCCTCCAACCCCAGAAGCACCTCCAGTCCTTGTCGCCACCTTCACCCATGTCTCTCCTTCCCACTGATAGTTGAGACATCACCGTCCGGTGTTGCACACACTCTCAGACGCCTGCCCCTTGGTCCGTGGGCTGCACTGTCGGGGTGGAACCCAGCCGTGGGGTAGGCTCAGCTCCGCTTGCGCCCTGGTTGCAGGTGGTCTCCTGCCTTCTCTCCTGTCAAGTGGATGAACTGTGTTGTCCCCTAAAGCCAGTTCCTCCTTGGCATCGGATCCCACCATTGTGCTCCAGGGTTTCTGCGTATGTTCCTTTCTCTTCTGTCTCTTCAGAATCATTCCTGTTACCTTTATGAACATACTGTAATATTCCTCATCTTAAAAAGAAGAAACATCTACCTAGACTCCACCAGCCCTTTGACTACTACCCTGTTTTTCTGCTTTCTCTTTGTGTTGAAATATATCAAGAATTATTTATACTTGTTTCTGTTTTCTCACTTCCATTCTTTTTTTCTCACTTATTTTGTTTTCAAAACATTTTATTTTGAAATAATTCCCATCTAACTGAAGAGATGCAAGTGAATTCTACATATCCTTCACCTAAATTCAGTTTGTTAGCATTTTGTTATGTTTGCTTTATTTCTCTCGTTCTCTTTGTATACATATATTATATATATCATATACATATAATACAGTTATACATACATATATCATTATTATCTTGCTGAACCATTTGGATAGGATACAGATATTACTTCAGTATGAATCTCTCAAGGACATTCCCTTATATTATGATGGTAAAATTTCTAACTTTGTAAAATTTAACATTGATGCAATAATCATTATCTAATAAAGTAGATTCCTTAGTATTTTCTGTATGTAAGGTGTCATCTGCAAATAGACACAGTTTTCTTTTCCTTTCATTTTTACTCATTTTATTTTATTTTGTTGCCTAAACGCTTTGGCTAGAACCTCCAGTGCAGGGTTGGGCGGAAGGGGCGAAAGCGGACATCTCTGTCTTGTGCATGATCTGGGGGAGTCTCCGTCATTCCCATGACATACGGCTTTCTGTGGGTACCTTTTAAAAGGTTGAGAAAGGTTCTTTCTATTCTTAGTTCGTTAAGTATAACCATGAAAAGGTATGAGATTTGTCAAATGCTTTTTATGCATCTATTGAGATGGTGATATAGTTTTTGTTTTTTATTCTGTCAATACGGTATATTACATTGATTGTCTTTTGGGTATTATACTGACCCTTTGCATATCTGGGATAAATTTCACTTGGTCATGGTGTATAATTCTTTTATATGTTTCCGGATTCAGTTTGCTAGTATTTTATCAAGAATTTTTGCTCTATTCATGAGAAATACTGGTCTGCAGTGTTCTTTTTTAAAAAACTAATTTTATTTACAAACATTATATCCACCGAACAGATTCCCCTTCTCTCCTCTTCCCATCACCTAGTAACTTATAATCCACTTTGTATCTCTGCAAATGTGCTGTTATTTCAAGACATCTATATGAGTGACATCATGCAATGTCTGTCCTTATGTGTCTCGCTTATTTCACTGAGCACGATGTTTTCAGGGTTCTTTCATGTCGCAGCAGGTCTCAGAACTTCATTCCTTTCATGGCCGAATAACAGTCCATTGTGTATACATACCGCATTTTGTTTACCTGTTTGTCTGCTTGTGGACACTTGGGCTGTTTGCACTTTTTGGCTATTGTAAATAATGCTGCTGTGAACATCGGCGTACAGGTGTCTTTCTGAGACCTTTTCAGCTTCTTTGTGTATATATCTAGAAGTGGAATTGCTGGTGTTATGGTGATTTATAGTTAGCATTTGAGGAACAGCCATATTGCTTTCTACAGTGGCTGCACCATTTTACATTCCTTCCAATAATACACTAGAGTTTTTAATTTCTCTGTATCCTAACATTTATTTTCCAAGTCTTAAAATAAAAACCTTCGTATCTACCCATGTAGTTATCTATAGCAAAGGTCTTTTATTTCTTCACACACTTGCAAGTTACGACTGTCGAGTGTCCTTTCCTTTCAGTGTGAAGGACTCCCTGTAGCACTTCTTGTAAGGCAGGTTTAGTGGTGGTGAACTTCCTCAGCTTTTGTTTCCCCAGGAATGTCTTAATTTCTCCCTCAGTTTTGAAGTACAGCTTTGCCAGACAGAATATTGGATAACAGTTTTTTTCTTTCAACACTTTAAGTGCTTCCTCCCACTGCCTTCTGGCCTCTGTGGTTTCTGATGAGAAACTGGATGTTAATCTTATTAAGGACCCCTTGTACATGACTTGTCGCTTCTCTCTTGCAGTTTTCTAGATGATGCCTTTATCATTGGTATTTGACAATTATGTCTCTCAGTGTAGATCTCTTTGGGTCCATCCTACTTGGTGTTCTTTGAACTTCTTGCATTTGTGTATTCATATCTTTCAGATTTGGGAAGTTTTTGGCCACTGTCTCTTTGAACATTTTTTCTGCCCCTTTTTCTTTCTCCTCTTCCTGGGATTCCGGTGATGTGTGTGGTCAAACACTTGATGGTTCCTACAGGTTCCTCTTCCTCAGGCTCTGTGCATTCTTTATGCTTTCATTTTCCTTTCTGCTCCTCAGACTGGTCAGTTTCAATTGTCTTATCTTTGTGTTTACTGAACCTTTGTTCTTTTCTCCTCCAGTCTGCAGTTGAGCCCCTTCACTGAATTTTTCATTTTTATTACTATGTTTTTCAGCTCCGGAATCTCTATTTGGTTCTTTTTTGTAACTTCTATCTCATTATTGAAATGAAAAAACTTCTAGAAACACACAAACTATCAAAACAGATGCAAGAAGAAATAGAAAATCTGAATAAACCGATTTAGAATAAATAA
Source organism: Bradypus variegatus (assembly GCA_004027775.1). NCBI lineage: Eukaryota > Metazoa > Chordata > Mammalia > Pilosa > Bradypodidae > Bradypus > Bradypus variegatus. The sequence continues at coordinate 41,419 of PVKY010000475.1, forward strand.
ACCCATTTAGAAATCAAAAGACATCCACAAAGAAAAGCTAAAGCCTAAGCACAACATGGCATCACAGGTGCATTTTATCACTCATTTATATAACAGTAACAATTCTTTTTTTACCCTCTAATAGAGAAGCTATGGGTTTGTAGAACAATCATGCATAAAATACAGGATTCACATAAACTACTCCACCACCAACACCTTGCATTGGTGTGGAACGCTTGTTACAATTGATGGTACCACATTTTTATAATTGAACTATTAATTAAAGTCCATGGTTTAACTTAGGGTTCACAGTTTAGGTAGTGTAGTTCCATGTATGTTTTAAATTTTTATTCTGTGACCATTTATACAATCTGACATTTCAAAGCCGCTTTTAGTCACATTCGGATGCACATTTCAGTGCTGCTAATTGCATTCACAGTGTTGTGCTACCATCACCACCATCCATGACCAAAACATTTCCGTCGTTCCAAGTAGGAACCCTGTACGTTTTAAGCCTTAACTTCCCATTGCCTATCCCCCATCATTCCCTGGTAACCTATATTCTAGATTCTGACTGTGAGTTCGCTTATTCTAATTGTTTCAAATCACTGAGATTATACATTTGTCCTTTTGTGTCTGGTTTATTTCACCCAACATGATGTCTTCAAGGTTCATCCATGTTGTTGCATATGTCAGGACTTCTCTCCTTTTTACGCTGAATAATATTTCATTGTATGTGTGTGCTACATTGTATTTATCCATTCATCAGTTAATGGACAGTTGGATTGCCTCCATCTTTTGGCAATTGAGAATAATGCTGCTCTGAACGTAGGTGTGCAAAATCTTTCCAAGCCCCAGCTTTCAGTTCTTCTGAGTTTATACCTAGTAGTGGGATTGCTGGTAGCTCCTTACTTAATTTTCGGAGGGCTTTTCTTTGTTGGGATTGTCATTACATACCGGTAAAGGGGACAGTTCAAAAGAAGCTATAACAATTATAAATATATATGCACCTGACAGCAGAGCCCCAAAAGAGAAAGCAAATACTGATAGATTTGAAGAGAGAAATTGATGGTTCTACATTAATAAGAGGAGACTGAAATTCACCACTCTCAATAATGGGCAGAACATCTGAAAAAGAAGATAGACTTCAAATCAGAGACCTAATCTCAAAACTGGAAGAACTCACAAAAGAAAGGCAAACTAAGCCTGGAGTAAGAAGAGTGGAGATAAATGAAGTACAAAACAATAGAACGAACAAACCAAAAGTTGGTTCTTTGAAAAGATCAATAAAATCAACAAACTTTTAGCTAGACTGACAGAGATGATACAACAAAAATCAGAAATGACCCCGCTGCAATAAAAAGGGCCTGTATGCCAATGAAGTAGATAACCTAGATGAAATGAACAAATTCTTAGAAACACACAAACAGCCTGCATTGACTCAAGGTTTGATTATTGCTGATTCAATGTCTTTATTAGTAATTGTTGTTAAGATGACTCCTGTGTTCTTTTCACATGTCCCATCATTTTGTTAGCACTTGTATATACTTTTTGGCTCATTATAATGCAGGTTTATTTTGTATTTTACTTCTGTCATAGCTGGAATTAGCTATTTCTCCAGAGTCCTATATTCTCTTGGGAGTAGTCAGTGGTTTGCTCATAGCTGGTGGGATGTGATTGGTTCTAGCATCTTTTCAATGGACACAGGTAGGAGATATATATATATATATAAATACAATTGCACTCATGTTTATATTTACTTATGTCATCTTTATCTTTGTATTTCTTGTGCCTGTTTTACTATCTTATTTCTGGGTACCCCTCCCCGCCCTCCCTCCTGAGTTCTTTACACCTTAGGGATATTAACCTTTTTTCTATTATATAATATGTTGCAGATGTGTTGCAAAGTCTCAGTTTATTGTCTTGCTTTGACCTCTGGTGATTTTTTCCCCCGTGCAAAACTTTTTTTAGTATAGTCAAATTTATCAAATTTTTTTTTTATTGAATCTGGCTTTTGAGTCTTAGCTCTTTTTTCCTACACTCAAGTTATACAAGAATTCACCTGCTTTTTTTTTTTTTCTTTTCCTAATACTTCTATGCATTTCTTTACAGCGAGGACTTTGATCCAATTTAGGCTTTATTCTTATGTATGCTGTATGGAGATGTCCCAGCACCATTTATTAAAAAGTTCATCATGCTCTAGTGACTCAGGGAGGTTGTGTACATCACGCTCCTTGAACACATAATACTTCCATGTACTTTTCTTATGAATAAGGATATTCAATTATGTGCGTTTATCAAGTTCAATAAATTTAAGGTTGTTATAAAGCTGACATTCTATATTCCAGTTTGTTTCATATGCCCTAATAATGTCCCTTTGAGCCTTTTCTCCTCCATTCTTAGATCCCATCCAGTATCATGTATTGTATTTAAGTGTCATTATTTTTTAGTTTCTCTTTTTTTAAAAAAAATTTTAATTGTGGAAACATACACATAGCATAAATCTTCCCATCCCCCATCTTCCCCCCCAACATACCATTCAGTGAAATTAATCACATCACCGTGTGGCAGGACCCTCCCCACTCTCCACTGTGCCCCAAACGGACACCCTGCACTCATTTCCATTATCTTCCCAGTGCCCCTGCCACCATCCCTGGTAATTCTCCGTCTCCATGAGTTTATGTAGTCTGATAATTTTCTTTGTGGTTACCACGGGGCTTAAATTTAACATCCTAAATCTTTAACAATCTTGTTTCCTTAGATACAAACTTAATACCTTCAATAGTTTACATTACCTATGTTCTAACACCCTGCTGTCTCCCCACCTTTATGCAGTTCTTGTCACAAATGACATTTATACAGTATGGGTCCCAACCCATTGATTTTTCTTTATGTTTTATGTTATTTGTCTTTTAGATCCTGAAGGAAGTAAAAAGTGCTATTAGAATAAAAAATACAATTGCACTGGTATTTATATTTACTAATGTCATCTTGACTGGAGATCTCTATTTCTTCATGCAGCTTCAGTCAGTTGTCTAGTATTCTTTCCTCTCAACCTGCACAGCTCTCTTGAACATCTTTTGTAAAGCTGGTCATCTGGTGACAAAGTCCCTCAATTTTTGTTTATCTGGGGATGTCTTAATTTCTCCCTCACTTTTGAAGATGTTTTTGTGGGATATAGAATTCTTGGTTGGCAATTTTTTCCATTTACAACGACTTAGTCATAGTGCATAATGATTTTAATATACTTCAGAATTTGGTTTGCTTGCATTTTGTTGAGGATTTCTACATCTGTATTAATAAAAGATATGGGCCTATAGTTTTCTTGCATTGTCTTTGGCCTCTTAGAATGCATTGGAAAGGGTTCCCAACCCTTCTGTTTTTTAGAAGGCTTTGAGAAGGATTGGTGTTTATTCTTCTTTAAATGTGATAGAATTCAATTCATCAGTGAAGCCATCAGATCCTGGCTTTTCTTTGTATGAAGGTTTTTAATTTACTGACTCAGTCTCCTTGGTTGTTATAAGTCCATTCAAATTTTCTGGTTCTTTAGTCAGCTTTGGTAGTTTGTGTGTTTAAGGAATTTGTCCATTTTAATCTAGGTTATCTAATTTGTTGCCCTGCAATTGTTCATAGTATTTGCATATAATCCCTTTTAGTTTCTGTGAAATTGGTAGTTAAGATCCGTGCTTTCATTTCAGATTTTAGTAATTTGTGTCCTCTTTTTTTCTTAGTCAACCTAGCTTAAGTTTTGCTAATTTTATTGCTTTTTTCAAAGAATCAACTTTTGGTTTTGTTGATTTTCTCTATTGTTACAGTGTTTTCTTTTTCATTTATCTCTATTCTATGTTTATGATTGTCTTCCCTCTGCTAGCTTTTGATTTAGTTGGTGCCTTTTTTTTTTTCCTGTGTTTTTGTTTACATTGTCTCAAGATATTTTCCAGTTTCCCTTGTGAGTTCTTTGACCCATTTGTTGCCGACTGGAAGAGACTTTGCTTGACTTCAGTTCTGTGACCTAGCACGTGGTCTGTGCTGTTGGGTGCTCCACGTGCACTTGAGAGCGGCTTCTGATGGGTGGGTGGGCTGGTCTGTGTGTCTCTTGGGGCTGATTGTTTATAGTTGTTCCAATGCTCTTTACCTTTCCTGTTCTCTGCATGGTTCTGTCCAGCATTCATGGTGAGGTGTCGAAATCTCCAGCTGTTGTTGTAGGAGTCTTGTTTCCTCCTTGCTCTTGTCCATTTCTTCTTCATATATTCTGGGCACTGTTGGTAGGGACGTATATGTTTGTTGTTGCTGTATCTTCTTGCTGTGTCCTTTGTGCCTTGTAGTCTTCATTGAATTAAAGTCTATTTTGTCTGATGATAAAGTAGCCACACCAGTTCTCTTGTTCTTATTTTCATAGAATACATTTTTCCATCCTTTTACTTGCAATTTTTTGGTGTCTTTGTATCTGATGTGAGTCTTTCATAGACCTGCTATAGATGGATCATTTTATCTGTTCTGCTATCTGTACTGTACCTTTTAATTGATGTTTAATCTGTTCATATTTAAATTAATCACCATAGGAAAGATTTACTTCAGATATCTAGCTGTTGGTTTTGTGGATGTGTTTGCATATTTTTGCTTCTTTATTCCTCTATTAATGCCTTTTTTAGTTGATTTTCTATAGTGTACCTTTTTGATTGCCTTCTTTACTTTTTTTATATATTTTTTAGTTATTTTCTTAGTGGTTATCTTGGGGATTATCCTTATCATTTAAACTTAAATTAATCTAGTTTGAATAATACCAACTTAGTTTCAGTGGTATACAAGCGCTCTGCCCTATCCAGCTCTGTTCCTCTCTCTTTATATTGTTGTCACAGATTGCATCTTATACGTGGTGTCCATCCATATAGATTTATAATATTGTTTTATGCATTTGCCTTTTAAATCACATAGGAAGAGGAGTTACAAACCCAAAGTAGTATAATATTTGTTTTTATATTTACCTGTGCAGTTACCTTTACCAGTGTTCTTAATTTCTTATGTTCTTACGATTAGTGTCCTTTCATCTCAACCTGAAAAATTCCCTTAGCATTTCTTCTAGACTAGGTCTACTGGTAAGGAACTCCTTCAACTATGTTTATCTGTAAATGTGTTAATTTCTCCTTCATTCTTGAAAGATAATTTTGCTGGATATAGAATTCTTGGTTAACAGTTTTTTTCTTTTAGTATTTCATATATGTCACCCAGCTGTCTTCTGGCCTGCATGGTTTCTGATGAGATAGCAGCTATTTCCTCTTACTAAGGATCCCTTACATGTGACAGGTTGCTTCTCCCTTGCTGCTTTCACAATTCTCTCATCTTTGGGTTTCAACAATTTGATTATAATGTGTCTCATTGTGGATCTCTTTGAAGTTTATCTTGCTCTTGGTTCATTGCATTTCTTTGATGTCTATATGCATATCTCCAATCAGATTTGAAATTTTGGGCTATTTTTTGAAATATTCTTTCTGTTCCTTTTGCTCTTTTTTTCTGGGACTGTGTTGTGTATGTTGGTATGTTTTATTGGTGCCCAGAGGTCCCTTGGGCTCTGTTCATTTTTCTTTATTCTGCTCCTTAGACTGGATAGTTCAAATCTGTTGTTGATCCCATCCAGTGACTTTTTCATTTCATTTATATTTGTCAGCTCCAGAATTTTTGTTTCGTTCCTCTTCATAGTTTTTATTTTTGTGTTGATATTAATTTTGTTCTTACATTGTTTCCTAATTCCTTTACTTCTTAGTCCGTGGTTTCCTTTTCTCATTGAACATTTTTACACAGTTGATTTAATGTGTTTGACTAGTTTTTCCAATGTCTGGGCCCAGTCAGGGATGGTTTCTGTCAAATTGTTTTTCTCTTTGAATGGCCCATCCTTTCCTCTTTATTTGCATGCTTTGCTTTTTGTTTGTTTGTTTGTTATTGATAATTGGACATTCTGATAGTATAACGTGGTACCTCTGGAAATCTGATCATCCCACTTCTTAGGGATTGCTGATTTCTTGCCTGCTGAGGAGTGTGGCCATCTTATTTCTCCAAGTGATTTTTTACGTAAGGTTCATTCCTGTGGTGAATGTGGCCTCTGACATTTCTGTTTCATTTTCCCTGTGGTGAGCCAGTGATCTGACAAGGATTTCCATAATGTCTGGCTCTAGGAAGTAGACCAAAATAGAGGGCACTGTTCCTTTAAATCTTCCCATTGGTGCCATGAGGGGAAGCCACTGTAGCTGAGCAGGCCAAAACCAAAGCAGGCACCTGCACAAGTCCCTCAGGGAACCAACCGCCAGACAAACCAAAGTACACAACTTCAGACTTTTGGAGTCCAAGGGGTCCCCATTCTCTGCCTTGGCATTAGCTGGCTACTCCAGGAACACCTCTGTCCCCACTGAGATGACAGGCTGAAGCGTGAGAGGTGGTAGCTGGTTTTGCATGTCACTCTTACAAAAGATCAGCAGCCTCTCCTTGCTATGAGTGTCTGACCATCTTCCAGAGCTCCAAAGCAGTTGACTGGTTGCTCTTTACAGCTCAGTGGTTTGCTTTGGTGGGTGGCCCAACCCTGGGAGTTTCCTGCTCAACTGTTCTGTGTCATCACTCATCGTCCTTTGCTTTTTTTTTTTTTTTTTACACTTAAAAAAATACATAAACTTTAATTTTTAGAAGAGTTTTCACTTTACAGAAACATTGCAAAGATAGTGTAGAGTTCCCATATACCCTGCACTGAGTTCCCCTTAATTTAGTTGGTACATTTGTCAACATGGATGAACCCGTATCAATACATTATTATTAACTGAAGTTAATGCTGGATTCAGAATTCCTCAGTTTTGCCCTAATGTCCTTTTTTTTTTACAGTTATAATTATGTTTTTCTTATATTAATAAGTTTTATTTTGAAATAAGTTCAATTGTACAGGAGCGGTTGCTAAAACAGTACAAATCCCATACCTACAACTCCATAATACCCCGACCCCTCTCTCCCGATGACCCCAATCCATCACCCTTAAGATCTTGTCACACCACCGTCTCTTCCCCTCCCTCCCT